>PVJX010019020.1:0-35508 GCA_004027295.1 Dolichotis patagonum
GGGATGCAGAACGCAGAGAGCAGAAGGAAGGAAGGGGTTCAGTGTCTGCAGTCCCGTGCCAGGTAAAGCAGCGAGTTAAGAAAGAAGAGGCAGGTCTAGCACATTCAGTATCCATAGGCTAGAAATCATTCTTCATTCATCCAGGCGTGGTTGCACACACCTATAATCCCAGGACTCAAGAGGCCGAGGCAGGAGGATCACTGCAAATCGCAGGCCAGCCTGGGCTACAAAGTGAGTCCAAGGCCAGCTGGGAGTACTGAGATGAGTCTCTGTCTCAAAAAAAATTTAAAAATAAGAAAATTTATTCTTCATTCAATCAACAAACATTTGCTGTTTGTGAAGTGCTAGGAACACTTATTTTTCCCAAATTGGGTTTATATCATGTACTACTGTTACTATGAACAACTTTTGCCAATAAATGCACAGTAGTTTAAGCAATCTCTTCTAGTTGGAGTTACAGTTTCCAGCTCTCCATTGTCATTAGCAAGTGGAAATGCCGGCTGGGTAAATTTGTAAACCTATTTTAATCGTAAGCATGTCAGGAAAATTTTACTGTGCCCCACTGTCAAAATCGGATGCTACACGATGACACTGCGGGCTTTCGCGCGCGGTTGGTGCCGCCTCGGTGGTCGGAGGCGTCCCTGGTGATGCGCGTGGGCTGCGCATCCTCGTTTCTGCAGGACGTGACGCAGCTGCTTCAGTTTCTGCCTCCGCCGGTCTTTCCATTTACTTCAGGTCACTCTAGTGTGCAGCTTTTCTATCTGAGAAGTCTCTTCCTCCAGACTTGGCACCCTGGGAGACAAGATTTGACACTCTTTTCATCTCCTCTGGTCTCCTCTGTCCTGTTCTAATTTCATCCAAAAATTCACTAAGCTGTTATGGGTGGATGGAGCTCACAGTTACATTGAAGACCTGGGTTTCCTACTTTACCGAGTTTGTTGACAGATGACAGCTTCTCAAAGGCCTGTGCCTCTTCCATTTCTGTCCTCGCTTGCTTTTCGGTCCTGGGAAATGAACACAGGGCCTCCGCACTGAGCTACATCTCCAGGCCTTATTTTTTAGTTTGGCGCAGTGTCTCCCTAATCCTCCTAGGTCTGGCACGGACTTGTGATCCTCCTGCCTCAGCCTCCCAGAGTAGTATTACAGACATGCACTCATGTCTGGTTTATTAGATTACTTTTTAAGGACACATCGATGAGGCCAATTAAGCCCTCATTCCTAAGGTTCTAATGATTAACACAAACTGATAAACTATTTACATCCTTCCATAGTTCTTGTTCCACTTCACTGCAAAACAAAACAAAAAAAACAAAAAAGCCTGCTTCCAGGGTCAGTGGTCTGTGGGATGCCTTTGCTAGACTGAAGCAGCCATTCTGTCCGACAGGGGTGTGTCCAGTGGTTCTAGGCTCTTGTTCCCATTCAAACAACTGAAAGGCACAATCGATGAACTTGAAAGTTAGTATCTATTTAAAGGTAAAAGAAGACAAAGAAGTGCTCAAGAAGTGCTCTGAACATGCGTTCTGCATGTAAAAAGAGGCCAGTGCAAGAACAAGTGTGCAGTGGCCGTGAAGTCACTGTCACTGTCTTTTATATTTTCTTCTGACGTCAGGTCCGGGAGGTCCCCCACAGGCCTTCCAAGCTGCTCTGAACCTGCATTTCGGCAGTGACTGCCAGTTCCCCGTGATTGACAGGTCACACCCCGACGTGCCTCAGGCCTTTGAGGGGCCCTTAGAACACCTGGTGTCTAGGTTCAATTAGGCTTTACCTGCGCTGGGTACAATGCTAAGTGCATTAGACAGGCTTTGCCTTTTAACCCTCACCACAACCATGTTAGGTAGATACCGTTATTGTCCCCATTTTATAAATCAGAAAGCTTGGGGGAGGTTGTCACTCATCCTCAAGCACCTAGCTACCTCGTGGGGTGTGGCTTCCACTTTTGTTCGATTTTTTAAAATTTTATTTATTTATGTATTTTGTCTTTTTGAGACAGGGTCTCACTATGCAGTTCAGGCTGGCCTTGAGCTCACTTTGTAGCTCAGGCTGGTCTTGAACTCGCAACGATCTCTTGCCTCAGCTTACTGAGGGCTGGGATTACAGGCGTGTGCCATCCGCTTCTGCTTGTAAACGGAGTCAGTTAAAGAAAAGGCGGCAGATCGAGAAAGAAAACAAGAAAAAGTGAAGACAGCCGGGCCTCCTTTCCTGTTTCTTCCCTGCCAGGGCTGGTCCAAGGGCGCTGCCAAGGCGCCCCCCAGCGGCCATCTCTGTGCATCGACGCTTCCGGCTTCGGGAGCGTCAACGCGCGCCCCGAGACGGCAACGATCGGCGTGTGCCGTACGACGTGGCAGGCGGGACTTCCTGTCTCGTCAAAGCCTATTTCCGGCGGCTGCCGGAAGACCGTCACGGTTGGCCCCTAGGGCGGCCTGTGTGTAGGGGTGAGCGCTGGAGCAGCCGGCCTTTCCGCGCCCGGCGATCGCCACATGGTGTGAGCAGCGGCCGCCAGGCTCCACTCGGATCTGCGGCGCTAAGGCGCCAGAGTCGGGTGCGACATGTCGTCGGGGCTCCGCACGGCCAACTTCCCTCGCTGGAAACGCCACATCGCGGAGGAGCTGCGGCGCCGCGACCGGCTGCAGAGGCAGGCGTTCGAGGAGATCATCCTGCAGTGTGAGCCGCGCCGTGCGGGTGGCAGGCGGGTCCGGGAGGACGCGCGGGCCCCGGGGTGGCGGGGGCAGCGAGGCCGGAGCCCACCGCGCGCGTGGCGTCCGTCCCGGCCCCCGGCCCCTCGGACGCTCCCCGCCTTTACAGCCTCTCCTCCTTCACGCGGCGCTCAGGGGCGTCGCAGAGGTTCCCCTAGTGAGTCGCGTATTCCTTGTGGGCGGGCCTCCTTAGTTTGGAGATCTCCACCGCTCAGCCACGCTTTTGCCCTTAGCAGGCAGACTCCAAAAGCATCTCGTGTCGGGGATCGCGTGAATGACAAAGGTGTTGAATTTAAGCTTTAACTCGAGAAATTAACATCGCCTTCTGAATGTCATAGATCGTGGAGCTCTTGATTTTCCAGACCTCTTTGTTTGGTTTTTCAGACCTCGTTTGTTGTCTGCCGAGTATACATTCTGAGCCTTAATGTACAGTGAGACATAGCGTTTACTATTATTGAAAACTTCGTAAGTTTTTTTTTTTTTTTCCTTACTACGCCTGGCAGTTTAAGGGAACTGACAGTTTGCCGACTTAGGTGAATGATGGGATTTCAAAACAGTAATTCCTATTTATTGAAGTCTCAGTGCAAAATCAGTTCCCAGGAGTACTTGCATTTTAGAACCACATGGAGAATCTTTTAATTACAGAGCCCGAGCCACACTCCAGACCAACTAAACCAGAACAAATAGAGGTAGAACACAGGATCAGTGTTGGTTGATCCCCAAATGATTCTGCTGTGCTGACAAGTTTGTGTGGTCAGTAACTGGTGTGTATTATTTCGTTTTATCTTCTCTAAAATTTTGTGCAGCAGGCCCAACTGTTGCCCATTTTATACAAGAGGAAACTGAGGCCAACCGAGATTAGTTTCTTTGGGTTACACAGTTCAGTGGCGGGATTTACGGAAATTTGACTTTTTCTCACTGAGTCTCCCAAGAAATGTCTCTTTACTTTCACTGAATTTACGTTTAAACAAAAGAGTGATGCTGTATTACTGCCACCTTAGATCCTGTGGGTTTTTTTTGTTTTGTTTTGTTTTGTTCTTTCCTTATGAGACAGCTTTGAACTCAGAATGTAGCCCAAGCTTGGCTGGTGATCCTCCTGCCTCAGCCTGCCAAGTGATGGGATTACAGGGGTGCACACGCCCAGCTCCACTTTTCAGAGGCCCTGGGAGACCAGTGTGTCACAAGCACAGGAAACCTCTCTTACTCAAAATGTGATTCCCTCACAGGTTACAGAAACTCAGTACACAGATGTTAGTGAATGCTTACTCTTCAGAAGACTATAGTACCCTTTAAAGTCAAGTCAGTTTGTAGGCCCAATTTGCCCCTTACTAAGCTTTTTGCATCTATAAAGTAGTGATAAAGCTTGCTTTGACTGCTTCATAAAAAAGTGCTTTGTGTATAAGTGCTTTGAAAATTGTCTCTGTTGGGCCAGGGGTTTAGCTCAGCTGCGTAAGTACCTGCTTGGCAAACTCGAGGTCATGAGTTCGATCCCTGGCACCAAAAAAAAAAAAAAAAATGTTTCTGTAATAGTCTATAAATGTAAAATGCTGTAACCTCATAGACACAAACTGGGTGTTTTTCTGCACTGCACAAATGGCCATCGTGATGGTGTAGCAGTTTGAACAAGAGCAGGGAGGGCAGCTGCACGCACGGGCCTGTAATCCCAGCTGGGTGGGAGATGAGGGCAGAAGGATCACTGCATCGAGATCCCATCTCAGCATTTTAAAAGTAAAGAGGGTGGGGCCGGGTCTCAGTGAGGATGTGCTTGCCTATGAAGCCCTAGTACCATCCAAAAACAGTCAGATGGAGAGGAAACCTGACGGTCAGCACTGGACTAGTGAGTGGTGGCAGCCTGAGGCCCAGCGAGGAACACTGAGACCGGAAACAAAGGGCATGAGAGAGCAGAACAATTTTGGCCTGTTCAGGACTTCTCTGCTGTTCTCCAGCAGCCTATCCAGGCTAGGCAAGTAAAAGGCTTAAAAGAATTCTGAAGATCTTCTTAGAGCCCTTTGGAGCTGGATTTTAAACCTTTTTCTTGGTTAGAATATCCCAGGGCGGAACCACTTTCCTAGAGCTGAATTGATCATTCAACCAAGATAGAAAAAGGTATTTCTGCCTAAGAGTTCTATATTTAGGTATCAAGGAGGATGCAGGACTCAAGATTCTTTTGGGTGAGCTTTTTCAACAGAAGGATTATCAGCATAAGCCCCTTCAGAGTTTTGTTCTAAAGATTTAATCTCAATAATTAGGATTTGTGACCACCTACAATGTCCCCATGGTCAGTTTCTTGTTCTGCTCGGTGCTGATTGGGCTTAGAAGATGATACCGCAAAGGTACTTTGACCAGCCGAGCTGAAGCATGTTTCACAATGCAGGTTTCCCTGATACCTGGTTCCTTCCCTAAGCACCAAGAGAGGGTTTTATCAGATGTCATCCAGAAGAAATGGCAATTAAGCTCCCTCCCTAGGAATCTCATCAATTAGGAAGGATTCACACCCAGAGAGGCTTTTACCTATTCCCCCGAGCATCTAGAGGTTTTTCTGGGAGGCATTACTTGCAAACACAATTTGCTGTATATTTGCGCAGTAGGACTCTGGTGTGCCTTCCCTGTTACCCTGTCTCCTATGAAGAAGCCTAAGCTCAACCTTCTGGCCTCTTTTGTCAATTTTTTTGTATGATTCCACATTAATAGATTTATCATGCATTTTCTGTTAATCTGTCTTCTGGAATAGGAGTGTAGGCCATGCCTCTTCACGATGGGCTGGAAGGGGTCTACCTCTTTTGTGTTGCTCTAGTGCCCTTTAGTCTGACCTTTTCCCTCCTGCCTGAGCAGAGAATCTCAAGATATTGTTTGACTTCTTACCAATTCAAATCTATTTGTGTAATTGCTTAACAGTCTTCTTCATTGCCAGTTAAAAGTAAATTTCTCATTTTCCCCATCCATATACTGGCTCTAATCTTGATTTCCAGACAGCTATCTGCTATTGCTTCTGCCTGGACCATTGATTGTCTTTTAACACTGCTCTCAGATGTCGCTCTGAGGCCATTTAAGCAGTGAGAACACAGTCATTCTGCTGTCTACCTTTTTTATAACTGACCACATTAGATCCAAATCCTTCACATTGGGAAATCTTGGTTTTCACTTTTATTCCTAGTACTGTGACCTAAAAAACACTTGTATTTACCATACTACAATAAAGCTCTGTATTACTTAAACGTACATAGCATTTTACACTGCTGTTGCATTTGGTGTTATAACTCCCAAGGTAAAAACATAATTTTGCAAGTGGAAAGCGACTTGAACCCTTCAGTAGAGGGGATGTGTGCAGTGTTTGTAGGTTGTTATGGCTGGGGTGCTCAAGCTTGGGCCACTCCTCAGGCGTCTAAGGAATATGTGTTTCTAGATTATCACTGGACTAGGTGACAAGGAGTAACTCATCCTTTGAGTTACTCATCTTTACCTAATAAAGATGAAACCTGCCTAGGTCATCTGGTAATCTTTTGGTCCAAGCCTCATGCGATGTAAATGTGGTATAACAACATCCTGTCTGGCCTTTTGTGTACATACAGATAACAAGTTGCTGGAAAAGTCGGATCTTCATTCAGTGTTGGCCCAGAAACTACAAGCTGAAAAGCACGATACCCCAAACCGGCACGAGATAAGGTATTTTGAAACTAACCTTAAATTTTTATTGCTGTTTTTTTTTAACCTTAGTTTGAAATTTGTCTCAGTTCACTTGTCACTTCTCCAAAAGCAAACCCAAGTAACTAAAATTATCCAAAAGATATATACAGGCCTGGAAGGCTTATTGTACGTTGAGCGTGGTTTGAGAAATTTCTTGAGGCAGGTTCGTGTGGTAAACCTAGGTCAAGTTCTAATGTACCAGGCTTCACTTTTTGAATAGTCAAAGACAAATATTCGTGAGTAGAGAAGCAGAGCTCTTGTTAATACAGATTTGACTGACAAATTGCTTTTGGTCCACCGTGGTTCTGTTTGATCCTTTTTAGCCTGGTGTTTTTCAGTTTTAGCTTATGAAACTAAATCCACAGGTTGCAGCACAATTTTATGTTTCTTAGAATAATTTAGAAAGGAATATTAGTATGTTTTAATGGGAAGGGTGAGTCTTGTTGTATTAAACAGATCTATGTTCATATGGGGTGTTTTGTATGTTCACTGGGTCATTTATATAAATTCACTGGTTTGTTTTGTTCGGTACCGAGAATCGAAATCTTGTGTTTTTCAAAGGTCACGATCAAAAAAGTCCAAAAGCTATACTTCCTCAAAGCACACTCCTACCACACACATGTACGCCTGGGATTACCCTCTTCCCTAATGTTTGTGATGCTTGCATATTTGGTGGTTTGTGTGGGACCAGTGCCTGCTGCTACTCTAAAATCTGTGCTCTCCTTCACAGGTTGGGTAACACTTAGCAATTGTAAAACAAGGTAGATAATTTAAGGCTTAAAAACAAACGGTAGGTGTGGCCTGATTTCATGACTCCTGCCGCACACATGTGCTGTAGCTGCCCTGTCTCTGCCTGGGTTTGCTCACCAGGCAGGAGGTGGCAGACTGGGAAGAGTCCCAGAGTGCAGGGTCCTCCATCCAGCCTGCTGCCCTCACTGACGCACACAGCCCAGGGTTGCTGCTGGCTGTGGCCCCGGGGCCTTCTGTAGTATCTCAGTGCCTAGTGACAGTGTCAGCGGAGAGGCTGTGTAGCAGGGCTCTTGGTGATACTCGTGGGTCAGCCAAACTCATTTGAGTGGGAAGGTACTGTAAATAAATAAGTGACAGTTCTTGCAGCTGAGTGTCACCGGGCAGGTCAGTTTATTGGAAGTCCTTCATTTGCTCTGTCAGAAATGACCCATAAGGACCCTGTCCTCCTGTGCCTCGTTTCTATTGGTGGTGTCCTCGTTTTTTCCCCATAGATCATCTGCAGTTCCTTTTTCTCTTAAAGGCATGTTTCCTTCCTCCCGCCCTCTCTCCTAAACGCTTGCCCACTTCATTCTAGTTTCCTTAAACTTAATTTTGAAGTGGGGGGTCTCCCTGAGTTGCCCAGGCTGACTTTGAACTCTTGGATTTAAGTCATTTTCTTCTGTCAGCCTCATGAGTGTTCACAGCTACAGGCCTGCACTGCCCTACCCGCCCCCCATCCTCTAACAGTGCTTTGGGGAGCATTTTAGAGGTGTAGCCCCTTGGTCCCGCCCTGCACCGCTGGAGCGTTCAGAGATCCTGGGCGACTCTTCCCCATGGAGACCCCACACTCCTGTGGGCCTAAGAGCGAGGGTCCCTGGGTAGGACGTCCTCAGCAGCCCTGGGCTTGCAGTGGCCTGTGTGTCATGTCATCCCCCCACACACACACACACGCACACACTCTCTCTCTCCTAGCAGTTCAGCCGCATGCTGGGTCCCCTACTTTGAAGCTGAGGGAGCAGGTCAGGTGCTTAGCGCCCTCTGCTTGATTTTCTTGCCTGTGATTGCCCCTTGCTAGGAAATTGTCCTCTGGTTCCTCTTCTCCAGCTGTCCCCAACTGTCTTTGTTCAGGGGGCTGTCTTCCTGAGTACAGTTAACACTTTGGGGACTGATTGATTTATTCGAGGGGGTTTATTTGTGAGACAGGTCTCACTGTAGCCCAGCCTGGCCCCAACTCCTGAGGCAATCTGCCTCAGCCTCCCAAGCTTGGCCCACCACACCCAGCCTTTGACTTTATTAGTTTTGCCTTTGAGTATCTAGAAGGCCAGCTTTTTAGGAGGGGCTTCATCTTTTGCTGTGCACTTCCCACGCTGCTTTGCAGTTAAATAAGGAATTTGGTAAGATACTTTCTCTTCCTAATTTAGAAGTTTCATTTAAGATGTGGACTAAAAGCAGGACAGTCCCTGTCTGTCTCAAAGGGCGTGTGTCATTTGTGTTAGGTATGTGAGGTAAAATCGGGGAAGATTTTTATACCGCCCCGGTGTTACAGCTCAGATGGAGTGGGTCCCTTTTTCTTCATATCTGGGCATTCTGGCGCCCAGCCTTTTCCCCATGGGGCTGTAGAGTCAGCACTCAGCCAGTCTGGTACCGCGCACCCGAGGCTCTGGCAGAGCCCTTCCCCCAGCCGTCAGTCGGTGGTGATGGTCAGACCGAGTCTCCTGGGCAGGAGAACTCTGGAGTAGAAGGGTTTATTGAGCAGTCGAAGGTGCCAGCCAGGGCAGGATGGGCCAGGACCAGGACACCTTCCCACAGTTGCCAGCAGCAGGGATCAGTGGTAGTGGGCAAATGTCCTCTGGGAAGGGCTAAGAGCATTTCGTGTAGACTTTGGAGGAAACCGGAAACCGCATAGGAAAAGCTTTGGGACCGGGGAGCAACCCCTAGCCGGAGCCCCTAATTGCTTCTGCACTGGCGAGAGGTTGGTCAAGGTCCGCAGGTTGAGAGGTAAACAGGGCGGGGTGGTCTACTGAGAGTCAAGGTCAACATAGAAACTGTTTTGCCAGCAGCTGTTAACTGATTAGCTTCCCTTATCTCTTGCCCCTCCACCCTTGGCCTTTGTAGTTTAAGATCTCACAATTTCTCTTATCATGCAAATTCTTGGCAAAATTTGCAGAAGTAATTGGCTCCCTGCTTCTGCGCAAGCACCCCCTACCTCTGGTCCACTCCAGATCGTCCACAGTGTGGGGGACTCCAAGGTCTCCCCACCTCAGCCTCAGCTACCTCTGCCTGTGCACCAGACCTTGACCTTCCCCTTTCCCCGGCAGAGCCACCCCTCTCCTCTGCTCAGATCACTTTATCTAGTCCCTTTTCTGGTCTCCGGTCACCTGTCCCTCAGGGAAGTCCTTCTCAGTCCCTCTTCCCAGGGACAGATCCCTGCTCCTCTGTGCCTTCCTTCTCCGTGGCACTTGTTCATGCGTGTCTGCTGACTGTCCACCTGCTCCTGACCGGCCCAGCTGCACAGAGTGGGGCTTGGGCAGCTGCCTTTACCTCGGTGCCAGCGGTGCCTGGTGCGTGGCAGGCACCCAGCACTTGGCAGAGCATGGACTCACTGGCTGCTGGGGACCCAGGGATGATAAAGGACCTGCACACAGTGTAAGGGAACTAGGACTCCCAGCCTGCTAGAGGCCCCATGTGCTGAGTTCGTGCTGAAATGGAAGAATGGATTCTAGGTACAACACAGGGTAAGAGTCCTTGTTGAGAAAATGAATGAAAACTTCCGTCTAAGAGACAGGGGCCCTGCTCCTCCAGGGAGTTTTATAGGTAGAGCAGAGCCAAGGAGTGGGGCGGGCTCATGCTGGGACAGAGCTATGATCAGCCAGTAAGGTTACGCGCATAGTGGCCTGGTAATGAATTTTCCAGTGGGAAATCACAAGGTGGGTGTGAGGCAGGACCACACTGTAGTCACCTAACAAGGTTACAAGTGCTGTCGCTTTGGAGATCCCTGTGGAAGCAGTTTAGGTAACAAGCTCCTATAGGAGAGACAAGGACCCCTGGAAGGCAGGGGTAAGGAGGCTTGGTCCCCACCCAAGGTGCTTGATGCTGTTTAGACTATCAGTCACTGCCATTCATCCCTGGGGGAAGTATGTGGGTGGAGTTGCTCCTCTTTCTTCACACCAGACCTTTAGTGAAAGCGCTTCCAACCACAGCTGTCTTCTGCACTGACCTCTCTCTCTGACCTCTGCAGGGCCCAGCCCTGTCACACTGCCTGTAACATAATCTAATTACAGACAGCAACAGGGGTTGGCCCTCCAGAGGTCATTTCTAATTAGCCAGGCATAGTGGCGCAAGCCTGTAATCTTGGGAGGCTGAGGCAGGAGAATTGTTGCCTGGGCTTCGAAGTGAGCTCAAGGTCAGCCTGAACTGCAAAGCCAGATCCTGACTCAAAAAGCCCCTCCGAAAGCAATTATCTAATTAACTTAGCTGTCTGTGATATCTACCCTTTGTGGGGAGCCCAGCCTTCACTCCTGGCCCGGCTAGCCGTTGGTTCATTTGGTTTCCTGCCTCACGTCTCCTACCTTGTACTTACTGTGTCTCAGAACAGTTGAAGCTGTGAGCACCGGGGATACGGCTCAGTGCCAGCTCCTGCCTGGCAAGCGTGAGGTCCTGAGTTCGATTCTTAGTATAAAAACCAAAACAACAAAAACCCAGTAGATGCTACGGGAGGCCCGGGAGTGGTTTTGGTTGCGTGGGTGTGTGCAGATTTGAAATTGGAAGGTTGGCGCTCCAGTGCTTTGTTGCCTAATTACAGAGGTGTGGTCTGATTCCCTTCTTTGTCCCTGTCCTCTCCCTCTGGCTGATGGTCGCATAGTCCTGGACACGATGGCACGTGGAATGACAGTCAGCTACAAGAAATGGCCCAGCTGAGGATTAAACACCAGGAAGAACTGACTGAGTTACACAAGAAGCGCGGGGAGGTAAAGGGCATCCCCCTCCACGCCGGTCTTCTGCCCCCTGTGAGAGTCCTGCCAGGGAAAACAGGAGGGCAGCCAGCTCCCCGGGAGTGTGGCCGTCCAACCTCAGTTCCCTGAGGCCCCACACCAAGAGACAAGTCCGACCCCCAGCTCCTGCTCCCACAGCAGTGAGGAAGCGGGGTGGGCTGCCTGCCTACCCGCCGAGCGCCTCCTCTGTGAGGCCTGACAGTGTGGAAAGCGTCGAGCCTCAGTCTAGAGAGGGGCTGTGGCAGAGCTCCAGCTGAGGGAATGGGATTTACCCTTCCTGCTGAGTCACTGTGAGGCCAGGGGTGGGCAGTATCCCTGCAGGGAGCAGCAGGCAGGTCCCACATACCTCCTCATGGCCCCCTCCACTCTCTCTGCCACCATTCTTTTCTTTTCTTTTCTTTTTTTTTCTTTTTTGATACGGGGGATCAAACTCAGGACCTTGTCAAGCAGGCGCTTAATGCCACTGACTTTAAACTCTGGGCCCCACCACCCTCTTCTTGATACCAAACCTACAACACCTTTCCCTAAAAACAACAGTCACCCGCTGTGTAACTTCCCAGTGAGGCCCTCAGGGCTCTTATTTCCGAGTTTCTGCTTTTCCCAGTTAGCTCAGTTGGTGATCGACCTGAACAACCAGATGCAGCAGAAGGACAGGGAGATACAGATGAACGAAGCAAAGTGAGTCAAGACCGGGCCGCCTCGGGGCCTGGCGGGAGGGGAGAGGTTTCATGTGTGCTGTTCGGCTGTGTTCCCGAGAAGGTGGCCAGTGGCAGGTGGTGGCCACACTGCACTCAGCAAGAGTCACTGCAGTGCTTGCAGGCTGGGGACTTTTCCCATGAGCTCTAAGGATATGGCAAGGCCCTGGTCTCCCAGAGTTCTACGGCAATAGCCAAAGCCCTTGAACGTCCAGGGCCGTGGCCACCGCGTGGGACATTAGCATCTTCTGCAGTGGAGTTAGAGCCATGACATCTGAACCCTTGGCCCTTAGGATGAGTGCGTCCTTCGTGAGCAGGACCCTTTTTGATCAGGGAGAAACCTGGTGGATGAGAGAACAGGGACTTGGCATTCTAGTACCTAGTGTGGGGAGACTCCCAGTCCCTGGGCCCTGTGTGAGCACCCCAAGGTCAAGGTCCCTTTTGGCCCTGCTCCCTGGAAGCTGCTTTCACTGGTCACTCGCGATCAGCAGGAACCTCACCCCAGGTGTTTCCTGAAAGGATCGTCCTGCAGTCGTGGCCTGTGTCCTGCTCCTGGCCCAGGCACTTGGGCCCCGGTGAGGGACTCCTCGTGTCGTGCTTTCAGAATCACAGAATGTTTGCAGACCATCTCTGACCTGGAGGCAGAGTGCCTGGACCTGCGCAGCAAGCTCCAGGACCTCGAGATCGCCAACCAGACCTTGAAGGACGAATACGACGCCCTGCAGATCACCTTCACTGCCTTGGAGGAGAAACTGAGGAAAACCACCGAGGAGAACCAGGAGCTGGTCACCAGGTGGATGGCTGAGAAGGCCCAGGAGGCCAATCGCCTTAATGCTGAGAACGAAAAGGACTCCAGGTGGGCCTTCAAGCCACTAAGCAAAGCGCAACCTCGTTCTTGAAAAAGAAAAATATAGCTTGCAGAGGAACCCAGAAAACACTAACAGAATTAGAAATAATGATGGTGGAAATGAAAGCAAATTTTCTGTTGCAAGGATGGGCTCCAAGCTGAGCAAAGGACTCCCTCCCAGGATGGTGCTGGGCCGTGCTATTAGAAAGATGGGCATTTTACCTCGGCCCTTTATTCGCCTGTGAATTGGATCTTCCCCTACACCGGAAGGTTACTCTTGAATACAGGAGTCAGGTTCCTAATGAGCTTCACTGCCACGGCATCTTAAAGCATCTTAAAACATCACTGCACAGCGACACCTCTCCTGGAGGGCTCTTTGGGGTTAGTGGGGAGCCCACAAGTGTCTGTACTTGTTAGACTGCATCCCAAAGAAGTAAAGGGGCTTGCTCACAAATATTCAGGGGTGGTTCACTGTTCAGAATAGTGAAAAAGTAGTGTGTCCCTTGGGGAATGATTACATTGTATTTTTTCTCTTACAGTGGAGTTTATAAAGCCATTTATATTGTGAATTTTAAGAATACTTAGTAACGTGAAAAAAATCCCTGCAATTAGTATAAGTAGAAATTCAGACATGCTCCCAGCTTTGTACAAGGGAGTAAAACAGAACAGTACAATGAAATAAAACAAAACAGTGGCAGTAGGAAACCCACGATCATTACCATATTGCATATTGTTAGCATCTCTATAGTTGCCCAGACTCTGGGCCCCAGGCCTACAAACTCAAACAACGTAAATGTCCAGCTTTGAATTTAAGACGAGGGAAATCACACTGTACCTGGGTTTATTTGGGGTTGTGAGATGGTGGTTTTTGTTTTGTTCTTTTATAACTTTCTAGAGTGTTTCTTTTTGGGTTTTGTTTTTTCTTTTTTTGTTGTTTTTTGGTTTGGTTTGGTTTGGTTTTGTACCGGGAATCGAGCTTAGGACGTTGCGCTTGCCAGGCAGGCCCTTGTGCCACTGAGCTGTATCCCCTGCCATCGGTCACTTTGGATTTGGGAGGGAGAACCAGAAATGACCCTATAATAACTATTTACATAGCATTTACATTGTGCTGGTTATCCGTAAGTCGAGATGACTTAAAGTCCATGAGAGGATGGTGTTTCAGTTCTGTTAAAACAATGCCATTTCATACAGGGACTGGAGGGCCTTGGATCGAGGCGTCCACTGGGGAGCATTGTCCTGGGACCAGTGCGCCTTAGACACTAGGAGGAGCCGCTTCGGTGACGGCTCTGGGGAGGATTGTAGTAGCTATTGCACAAGCCAGGTCCCAGCCAGGTCGAGCCCCTCAGTACATCCGAAGCGGTTTCCTGTCCCTCAAGGCCCTGGCCAGGCAGTTTCCTTCCTTGTTCGTTGTTGCTCTGTCCGATAACGTGCTCTGCAGGTCACTCCAAAGCCGTGTCACCGGCCACTCGGCAGTGCTTGGGGGCTGTGACATGTGGTACCTTTGCCCAGGTGGCTGTTGGTTTAGTGGCACTGAGCATTCGAGTGTGGCGTGGGAGGGAGGAGAGAGTAGATGACCGAGAGCACGAAGCCCACGCAGGTGTGAATGTGGCTCCTTTGTGTCACACAGGCGGCGGCAAGCGCGACTTCAGAAGGAGCTCGCAGAAGCAGCGAAGGAGCCTCTGCCAGTGGAGCAGTAAGTAGAAACCGGCCGATCAAGCTGTGCACTGAATGCCTCGTCTCGCTTTAAATAGTTTCATCTTCTTTTTGTTTTTATAAAAGCACTTTGCAGACTTTAGAAAGAGACCTGAAAAATTGAAGGCAGGAAAGGATAGCGTGGTTCTACCACCATCCAGAAAGTAACAACCGTCTCCCAATTTCTCACTTAGAAACAGCAAACTGGATATGGTCTGTGATGCTAGTTCTGTTTACTTACCTGGGATAGATTGTGAAAGTAAAACGGTCTGGTCAAAATTTTCAGAACTTTGCAAAATTGCCTTACAAAAAAGTGTTGCTGCTGACACCCCTTAATCAGCCTCGACAGTGACCTGAATCTGGCTTCCTGCACACGAATGATCTCAGTTTCCGGTGACACTTTGAGCACTTGTCTGCCTTTAATTGGGCCTCTCACTGTGTAACCGGCCTGAGGTTTGTTCTCTTGTTCAGTTTTTGGTTTATGTCTCCAGGGCAAGTTTTATGAAATCTTTGAAACATAACTGCCATCTTAGAAGCATACCTATAAGCAAGCCCTAGGGACTAAAGGACTTAAGTCTATTGAGGAGCTTTTCCTCTTCTGCCTACAGGTTGGAGAAATATTTTTGCTGAGATTTGTAGCTTGGTTTTATGAGTGGTGGATGTTTTAACAAAATTTTTTCTGCTGTAGATGGATTTCTTTTCTGTTGAACTGCCTTTTGAAAAATAGTTTCCAAATTATAATTTGCTATTAAAGTGGAGGTTGCTTCCCTATAAGTGGAGAAGTGTGGTTCAAATTCAGTTAGGTGTAAATTGGTATGAGTCTTGATTTATAAGAAAACCAGGGCTGGGGATTTAGCTCAGTGGTGTAAGCGCCTGCCTGGCAAGCACAAGGTCATGAGTTTGATCCCCGGTACCAAAAAAAAAAAAAGGAAAGTTGTCACACTAAACCTTTGCTTCTGGTCATATGTGCATCTTTGCCAGCTCCTATACATTTTCTTAAAGCTACAAAGTAAATAAATGGTTGACCCTGAAAAGAGATTTGGTCCTTTAAAAAATAACAGTTTACAGTTGGGTGTGGTGGTACACACCTGCAATGCCAGGTCCTCAGGAAACAGGCAGGAGGACTGAAAATTCGGGGCCAGCAGGGGTAACTGAGGAAGACCCTACCTCAAAATTAAATATTTCAGATTTGTGAGACAGCGTCTCACTTGTAGTTTAGGCTGGCTTGTACTTACATGAGCCCAGGCTGGCCTTGAACTTGGCAATCATAGCTTAGCCTTCTTAGTGCTAGAATAATAGGTGTGCACCCATACACACCCAGCTCACTATAAAAGCACCCAAAAACGTCCTGCTTACAGAAGTGTCATTTGGCTGTTTGCCAGTTTAACCAGGTGACCAGATGAGATGTGACTTCAATAGGTCCAGCAACCTGCCCAGGACAGTGCAGGAAAGGCCTGCCCTAGAATGCAAACTAAAGTGTCTGGCTGTGGAGGCTTTTGAAATCTTTGTTTCTTGAAGAGTGGAATTTCCAGATCCCTTGGGAGGATTTCCGTAACAGTTTAAGTTGATTCCTGTGGCCACAGTCCCTGTGAAGTTCTCGGTCCTCCAGGGCCAGAACACGCTTAACACATTCCTGCTAACTGGAACCACTGGAGATAGGAGCAAGGCAGCTGGTAGCCACCTGCTGGTCCTGTCCCACGCCACCCGACAGGACAGCCATGCACGGGCCACCAGCAGTGGTTCAGAGCCGCCCAGCAGTGAGACAGAGCTCCACGGCAGCCCTGTCACAGGTGAACACGCTAAGCAGCGCTGTCCGGGGCTCAGCTCCTTTTTGCTCCTGTATCCACCTGCTGAGTTGTCCCCCTTTGAGCACAGGTGACTCCCACAAACTTAGCCCTGTGAAGAGCAGCCAAGGAAGGTCAGGGACAGCCTGGATCTCCCTATTTATTTTCGTCTACATCCTGCCCGACAATGTGGGGCAGTGATACTTAGTCCTAGAATAAATAAAGGAAAACAAATTTACTTTGACATGGTTTAACTTGTTTGGTAACAAGTTCTTAAGTATATATTCACATAATCCTCATAATTAATCGTACAAAAAGGAAGCGTTTTTGGAGGCGGGGTTTCACTGTATTGTTCAGGCTGGCCTTGAGCTCACTTTGTAGTCCAGGCTGGCCTCAAACTCGAGGCAGTCCTCCTGTCAGCCTGCCGAGTGCTGGGATTACAGGAGTGGGCTACCACGCCCAGCTGAAGTTTTACTTTTGAGAGCTTAAGAATCAGAGCGGTAGATGGTGAAGTCTTGGGCTATCGTGTTTTAGCTTTTACTTCCCTGTGCAGATGGCAGCTTTGCAGAAGTGACTAAGACCAGAGTAATCAGTTCCCTTCCCCTTCTGCCCAAACACATGGAGGACAGTAATTCCAGAGGTGTTTTGCATCCCATAGGGTACTCAGCAGCCAGAGGAGTGTGTCCCCGTGAGTGGGCATGTTCCTCAGAGTCAGCGTCACGTGTCAGCAGCCAGAGCGAGCAGCAAAACATAAGTGACATGTGCGGGGCCAGAGCTAGTACTGCGGTGTGCGCGAACCGCAGTGAGCACGTCTGCTTCACACGCTTGTTCTCAGATCCAGGTTTCTTTCCCTGCTCCTCCAGAGTGCGGGCTCCTCTGTTTGCTCCAGAGCACCCTTCACTGTCACCGTCCTAGCTCCGATTGTCTGGGACTAGAAATTGACATTGGCCTTGCAGAACTGGTTCAGCATGAAGGTCCTGTTCAGCACGGTGACACAGTCTTGTGCCTTTCTTTCCAGGGACGATGACATTGAAGTGATTGTGGACGAGACCTCGGATCACACAGAGGAGACCTCTCCTGTGCGGGCCGTCAGCAGAGCAGCCACGTGAGTAGCCAGGGCGGGCCGGGGTGGGGAGCGCTCCGGTGGCGCTGTGACAGCACGCGTGTGGGCAGGACAGAGGAGCATAGTCAGGTGCACTCAGAGCCCTCAGCCCCAGGCCAGCTCTGCACCATGCAGGTGCCCACCCTCCCCACCGCCTCCACCAGGACAGGGGAGGAAAGAAGTGCACAGGTGGCCGCAGACAAGCCAGAATGACTGTTCTTTCCTAGGGCGCAGGAGAGTTTTTAAGTTACCAAAACAGGAGTTGAAAGAATGGAGATCGGTTATAAAACCCAGAAACCACTGTGTCAGGTGGACAGACTCCTCCTGTCTAAGGCCTGATTTCTTGGGAAATAGCTTCATACTAGGAAACCTTGTTTCTTTTTAAAACGTCTGGGCTGGATTTCCCTTCTACCTTTCCCCTTATTTCCTGGCAGTTCAGATTCTGTGTGGAGTCTCTCTTGACTGGGATTTGGGGACTAAGTGAGAAATGTCTTCCTGGGTACCTGATTTTTTGGGCTGGTTTTTTGATTGCTTATTTGGGCAGAATGTTTCTAAGGTTTAAACCTATCCTCCCCTCCTCTTTAGTAAGCGACTCTCGCAGCCTGCTGGAGGTCTTCTGGACTCTATCACTAATATCTTTGGGTAGGTTAGAAGACCTTTCCTTTTTAAAATGTCGTGAATATACTTAAGCTTATGTACATGGGCTATTTTTTAAATGTACACCAGAAGTTCAGGAATGCAGAGAATACAGATGCCTTAACTTCGGCTTTTCATTTAGCTTCTTCCTTTTTCTTCAACTTCCTTCCTCTTAATCCTGCTGCGTGCTGATCCCTGGCCTCTCCCTTTAGTCTGTCCGACTCTCCCCTTTTGGGACATCATTCTTCTGATGCTGCCAGGTGAACCCCAGCCCCAGCCCAGCATGTGAATGTGGGTCGTTGATAATCACGCTGACTGCTCTCTGCCGCCGCAACCATCAGAGGTTCACGTGCTAACCGGGAAGCTTTGCATGCTCCTCGGGGTGAGAGCCGCCACCCCCATCCAGCCAGGCCGGCAGAGCCCCTCGTTCGGTCACCGAGCTCCTGTCAGCACTGTCTCTTGGCATGTGTGCAGCTCCTCTCTGCCTTGGCCCCACGCGCGTACACAGCGGTGATACGAGGCGTGACCGTCATCCTAGGGTAGTGTCTAACACACAGAGTCAGCCGCTGCGCTGTTCGTGCAAAGCGGACACAGTTCCCGAGCAGTCCAGTGGCAGGGTGAGCAGCTGTTGTTCAGGATTGCTTCTCTATGTTTCTGAACCCGTGCGCTAGCAAGCAGGAGGCTGAGGCATACGCTGGCTTCCTTTCTTGTCGCTCGAGTGAGGGTCCTTTGATTTTGTGAATTCTGTGGTTTGAAGGGTCTGGAAGGGAAGAAGCTGTTGATCCAGGCAGTTGCTCTGTCTCTGAGTTTGGCGAGCAGTGTCCTCTGCTGTCCCGTCTCATACGTGCCTCTGTGTTGTTCCTTAGGAGACGCTCTGTCTCTTCCTTCCCAGTCCCCCAGGACGTAAATGTGGATGCTCATCCTGGTCCCGGTAAAGACGTGAGGGTCCCGACCACTGCCTTGTGTGTCTTTGTGAGTATCGAGTGTGCCCCGTCCCCCTCTGCAGGCTGGGCCTTGAACAGGGCTGGTGCTCCTTATACCCGCTGGCTCTGCAGCTCGGAAGAGGTTGTGTGTTCTGCTCAGCTTCAGACACAGAAGTTATTGCTGCCATCCTCTACCCAGACTGGCCAAGAAGCACAGGATGGGTAGCCTGAGCAGCAGGGCAAGGGAACATAATGAAGAGTAGTGAAGAATCAGGGTGGTCGTCCACGCAGGCAGTGCCTCCAGTTACCTCCAGTTTAGAGTGAGGTTCCAGCAAGTGGTGTGATTGGGAAGTCCAGCAGGACAGCTGTTGGTTTCATAAATAACACTCCTGTCTGATGCATGACTTCCACCATGCAGAGCCTGTGAATGGCAGCAGGACACAGTCCTGGACAGAGGCCAGTGTGATGCGAGGACTGTCACTGGGGGTTCAGACCTGTGCATCCCCACCTGGGTAACCAAGCAGAAAGTGACCTGGCCTGGGGAGGGGCCTGGTGCCAGGCTTGAGGCTATCAGAGCCCTGGGAGGTAGAGGAACATGTAAAGAGCTCCTGGAGCTGGCGGGCAAAGGGGGTGACTGCAGAGGCTTCTAGGTGCGGATGGGAAGACTTGTGGACATGGGCCAGCTGACTGGGCGCCTCTCAGGCATGAGGAGCCCTGTTACCGGGGAGATACACTAGGTGAGTGGGCCCAGCAGTGTGCCGCTGGCTTCTGAGTAGGTCCCGTGTTGGAGGAGGAGTCAGACTGGGGCATGCCGGGCCACCCTGCTACTATGGCTCCACCCTGGGACCGAGCACCTCAGAGAGGTCGATGATGACTGGTAAAAGGTCTGATGCACCGAATGTCACGGTCCCCTCCCTGCCCTTGGCTCCCAGCAGCCCATCGTGTTTCCTGGCACGGTTAAGTCATGTGCCCGGAATAGTGGAGCAGCTGACACGCAGGGACCCTGTCATGTGTGTTTCTGAGAGTGAGCGACTCACAGCCGACCTGGGTCCGACATGACCACTTCACAGGAGCGTGACGAGTGGCAGGAGGGTGTGACGGTGCATGATCTCAAGTTTTCAATCTGAGACCTCCACTGGGGAAATCCTTTTTAAGGGAAAATTACACGGAAGTAAACTCAGTAGCCAGGGAAAGTGGGAAATCATGTCCCCGAGGTGTGGCTCATTTCCTGTCATTCCCTTGCTGTGTGGCGCCTATGTTCTGGGGCAGGTCCCAGCAGCGTCCTTTGTCCAGAAATCTTTCTGCACCCACCCGCACCGGGAGGCAGCCTGCAGTGGCATCCTCTGAGGTCTTGCTCCCCCTGGGGGGTGAGGTGCTTTCTGACCTGGTTCCTGCCCTCAGCCACGCGAGCCATCTCTTTAGCCTAGATGTGTCGTGTTTATGTTGAGCCCCAGAGACTTCCAGAGAAGCATTTTAAATGCTTTTAAAATAGCAGCTGGTACCTATATCGATGGCCTATAGCATTTCTATAGATGAGCAGGCTGTGGCTTCAGGGCGTGGGAAACCTGGCAGAGGTGACGGTGCTGGCACGGAGTAGGGTCACGATGTCTGCACAGAACTCCGTAGGTTCCATTGCAACACTGACGGGGTCTGGAGGTGGGGCCGGCACCTGCGGACGTCAGGAGCCATCCAGGAAGCTGCCCTGAAAGGCCTTGTGCTGCACGTCATTCAGATTCATTGCGCTTTATGTTAATTAACGAGAAGTTAGTGATGGCGGGAAATCTAATAATCTGGAACAAAAGAGGCATTTTAATTCCAGGCCTATTTTTAAACTAATAAGATTATCAAGATGTCATTCTTAGAAAAATAAAATTAAAGACAAATTTTGGGCGGGTAGTCTACCCTGACTCCACGTCCTTTTTGAGGAAGTTGAGCTGTACTCTTAAGATGGTTCTGAAATCAGTCACAGGAGACCCAGGGCTGTGTGTCCATGTTGGTTCGGGTTCAGAGCCACCACAGTTTCAGGACAGACGTTTTGCTCTGAGTTAGGCACTTGGGTGTGGCTCCAGCCCCCAGATGGTGAAGCTGGGGCTCCAAGCTGCTTGCTTGTCTTACAGGACGCACACGACGGGGAAGTGAATGCCGTGCAGTTCAGCCCAGGCTCCCGCCTGCTGGCCACGGGAGGCATGGACCGGAGGGTGAAGCTGTGGGAAGTACTTGGAGGTGAGAGTCCGCAGGAGGGAGCTGTGTTGGTCGGCAGTAGCCGGTTGACCTTGCTTTTCATCACGCTGCATTATTTATCCAAAAACATTTTCTGTAAGGACTCATCTGACCAAAGCATTGTGACGTTGTGATTTCTTTGCACATTGGAGTGGATGCACGCTCTGACTGTCCACCTGGTGACAAAAAGGACTGCTAGTTAGGAAGTCCCAGATAATTCCCCCCTCCTCACCAGAACAGCCTGCACAATGGCATCAGTTTCAGAAGGAAAGTTAAATCTGACTTAAACTGAATGTCAAACTGGAATATATGCACTTACGATGGCTTAGAGAAAGTATATCTACGCGCCAGAGGGAGTAGTACATAGGAGAAAGTGCCCAGAGCCAGTGGAGGGGTGACAGCACCTCTAATTCTGATGTAGGATGGAGCTTAGTTTTGACATTTTCCAGATTCTGCTGAATGTGCATCTGTTGCTACTAGGATAGCATTGGGGAGTAAGATTAAAGGCTCTTCAGAAACCATTCTAAAAAGGATTTGGGGTGCAGGTCAGTGGTAGGGTACTTGCCCACCATGTGTCAGGCTCCCCATTCCATCCTCAGCACCCCTCAGTGAAGCAGATTTAGCAAATAGTTTATTAGGCTGCACTGGCATTTTACTGCCTAGTCAGTTAATACAATTTTTTAAAATTTCTGTTCACATCTTAGTGAAAATTATCACATCATGGATTCTAAAATACAGTGGTCAGTTTCTGCCAAAGTTGACACAAATGGCGATCAGACTCAAAGATTAATGTTTATAAAGTAGGAAAAGCAACTGAGAAAATAGAGGAGCTAAATAAACTGAATCTCTAGTTTGATTGACATGTTTATAAGGTCCCACACTTTCTTCTTTGTGAGGGGAGTTAGTAACTAAGTGTATGAAAGAGCATCCTAAGAACACACATACAGCTGGGTGTGGTGGTGCATGCTTATGATCCCAGCAGTCAAGAGGCTGAGGCAGGAGGATTGTTATTCGAGGGCAGCCTGAAATGTACAGCGAGATCCTGTCTCAAAAAAAGAACATACATACCAATGGCCAGAGCCTGCATCTACTTAACCATTCGTTGTTGTAGAAGACGAGCAGCGTATTTTCTTTCGCGTTGTTGCCCTGCTCTTGGAGTCTGTAAGGATGGGCAGCCAAAGCCCTGGGTGTGAGACAAGTTGCTGTCTTTCATTGTGTTCCAGCACCCTTGAGGCCCATTCCTTGACCTAACGTCCAGTCTTCTCTCAATCTTTTCTTTTTGTGCAGACAAATGTGAGTTCAAGGGGGCGCTATCTGGCAGTAACGCTGGAATTACAAGCATTGAATTTGATAGTGCTGTAAGTATCCAGGGTCTGTGACTTTAGAGGTTTTCAAAGAACAACCCTAAGACATTGTTCGTTTGTTTATTTTGAGACGGGGTCTCAGCCGTGTAGTTTAGGCTGGCCTTGGTGAGTTATTATGTAGCCCAGGCTGGCCTCCAACTCCCAGCGATCCTGCTACCTTAGCCTCCCAAATGCTGTAATTACAGGCATGCCCAGCAAGATGTCTGATTCTTGAAATTAAAGAAGTAATTTACCTGGTTTCTCTGCCATTCTCTGTCTCTTGAGTCAAATCCAGGTTGTTAGCTGAGTATGGTGGCGCACGCCTGTTACCCTGCCACTTGGGAGGCTGAAGCAGGAAGGTTGAGGTCAGCCCGAACTACATAGCAGAAATCAACAACAAAATCCATTTTATTAGAGAAAGGCGGAAGTGGATGTTAGAACGGATTAGTACACAAACTGACAAACCTTGCGGTTTCGTGCCTCTTAGGTTTGTAGTGTTCTAGTTCCATTTCATGGCCATGTGTGTCTAGATTCTGTGCTGTGGGTTCCCGCGTGAGCCCTGCCTTCGGGGAACCTTGTTTAAGTGAGCAGAGGGCTCCTGGGCTGAGGCCCAGGGAACCAAATGGGCCATTTGAAGCCGCTCAGGCTTTTATAACGCCAGAGGGACCCTGGGCAGTGCACACGCTGACAGCACTGAGCTGCTGCGCTTCATCCCTGGCCAGGAGAGAGCTTTCAGAAGGTGACGTGGTGCTGAGGTCTGGGGTAACCAGCTGTGTTGAAGGTTGGGTTAGAAAAGGCAGGCCAGGCCAGGGATTTAGCTCAGCGGTGGAGGTCATGAGTTCGATCCCGGCACCAAAAACAAACAAACAAACAAACAGAAAAGGCAGGCCAGGGGCTGGGGATTTAGCTCAGTGGCATTAAGTGCTTGCCTGGCAGGCACAAGGTCATGAGTTTGATCCTTGGTACCAAAAAAAAGGGAAGGCAGGCCAGACCTGCAGTGGCCCATATTTTCAGGGCTGCTGCAGAACAGATCCAAGCCCAGGTGGGTGGGGAGAGAGGCGGAGCTGCGTGCTTGGAAGGAGGGCAGTCTTGAGGGACTGGGAGATGAAGAAAGAAGAGTAGCCGTGTTTCTGTCAGGGGCAGGGGGCACTGAGCTCCACGTGGAACCTGAGATGAGGTCTAGTGAGTGCAGGTGGCAGGAAGGCTGGATTGTGGAAGGTGGGTGAGGTGACACACTGGTGACAGTACCTGGTGTGCAGACTAACTGTTTTGTTAGGCATCTGAACCTTGGATGTCACTGTCTATCATGTGAACCAAGCTCCTCTGTTTTGACTAAAAGTTGTTTCTCCTTTCCTTTATCCCTGTAGGGAGCTTACCTCCTAGCAGCTTCAAATGACTTTGCAAGCCGAATCTGGACAGTGGATGATTATCGGTTACGGGTAAGATGCAGTTAAGAAAATTGGTGCATGTGCTTGTGAAGGTGCAAAATACAGAGAAAGCACCAGATGATAGGGGACTTGTGTGCGTGTGTGCGTTTCCCCAAGTACCCTTTGTTCACCCTTTTGACCTTGGAAAAACTTAGAGTTCTACGCTACATTGTCGCCTTGCCCAGGACTCAGTTTTAGCCCTGCAGTGAGACCCTCACGTGTCCAGGACCCCTGCGTCAGCGCTCGGTTGGACAGCAGCTTCAGCTTAACAGCAGAGTGTAGTACCAGTATGTGCATTGTGAATCACAGGTCCTAACTCTAAAAGTCACCTGCTGGCGTGTAGCCAGACAGTGGTACAGAAAGCACTTGTAGACACACAGTCACCCCTTTATACTTGACTGCTGTGACACCTCTCACAATTGGCACATGACACACAAGCTGGCACTTAGCAGTGTTGACTGCCCTCAACTCGCCACCCTTGGCAGCTAGTGGTTTGTTTGGTGCTCACCTTGGCACTTGCTCTCTGCGCTTCTGATGCAGTGGCCGGTTCCTCAGCTGCCGTCTCAGTCACTTTCTCTCACCGCTGGAACAAAATACGCAACACCCAAAATGAAGAAAGGAGAAGTTCATTTAGTCACAGGATGTGGAGGTTTCAGTCCATAGTCAGCTGGCTCCAAGGTAGGGTGGCCTGGCACAGGGACACTGTTCAGGGTGGCAGAAGGCAGCAAAGGCAAAGCAGGTGGAGGCCGTAATGGCTCTGCCACGAGGGGTGAGGCAGTCTCTTCCTCTGGCAGAATAATCTCAGCATCGGGGGGCTCAGGGTGCCCCCACACGCCTCCACCCCGGTTTATGGGATCCTGTTCTTTGTGATCAGTGCCCTCGCCTTTGCTTCACGTACCCTTTGGGCTAGGTTGCAGTTCAGCCAGTCAAATTATGAGGGGCTCAGTTTGGTTTTCCGCAGTATCAGCCTTGCAGTTAAAAAGAAGAGATTTTCTTTCAGGACACACTTAGAAACTTTTAAATTAAAAAAAAAAAAACTTAAATTTCTTATGTGTCTGGAGCTGGGAATTTGCATCTTTGAGCCAGAAGACTTCCTGTGAGTGTTTTGAGATCGTCGTTTTCTTTCAGTAGTTTGTCCAGATATGCTGAGAGACCAGCCAGCCAGCATCATTATATTTCCTACTTTGCCAAAGAAATTCAAACTTTTCATGTCTGGAGTTGCTAAATTCCTGACATCTCACAGTATTTTAAGTAATCCTGCTGGGCTCTTTCTTAGCTCTTGATTTTCAACATAGATCTGGGTAACAGCAGCCATGCCCCAGCCTCAGCATTCAACCGCCTTGAAATTTCTTCTGCCACATTGATTAGTCTGTCGCCCTTAATCTCAGTCTCAGGTGGTCTCTGGGCACAAACAAAATAAACGTAAAGAAACTTTCTGCCAAACCATAACACATATCATCTGGAGTCCAGCAGTTAGTGCAGTCCCTTTTCCCAGCAGAAACCTTCTGAGCCTGGTGTTTACCAGTTTTCTGGTCTCCTGAGCTCTCACCAGACTCTGCCACACAGAACAGCCTAAGGTGTTCCAGCTCTGGTTTTTCAGGTAACATCTCTGAATCTCTCCAAACTCTTCCAATAGCCATTTCCAAAGGCTCTTGAACCACATGGTCAGGTGTAACCCTGGTACCAAATTCTGTCTTGGTTACCTTTGTGTCTTTAATTCTGGTGTCAAGTAATTGTCTGATCAACCAAAGAAAAGTAACCAAGACAATTAGAAACAGGAGACAGATGCAGCAGGGGAGAAAATGAGATTGATGATAAATCTGCATTTGAAGCTGATTTGGCAAATAAGACAAAGCTCAAAACGTGATGATTGAATCACTTATGTTGTAATGGGAAAATCAAAACCTGTGGCTTAAATCTGCAGAGTTGTTGTGGTTGTTTTGGGCCTGGAGATTGAACTCAGGTCCTTGCACCTGCCAGGCAGGCAGTTCTGCCACTGAGCTGTATCGCTGGCAGAGAATTTTTTGATGGGTTTTTTTTTTTTTTAGATAAGTCTTACTATGTAGCTCTGATTTTTCTGCCTCAGAGTGCTGAGATTACAGGCTGAGACATGCTTTTTCTCATTGAGTTTGAATTAAAATTACTGAAATACACACTGCAGGGTGCCTCTGGCATTGGTTGACATTTTACCAAAAGTGGGGGAAGCTGGCTGGCACAGGCTGTTTTCATGTCCGAAAACGGCAAGATGAATCTGCAGGGAGGTGGGCTCACCAGGTGATGCAGGGACAGAGGAGGAAGGTGCTTCAGAAACAAGCTAGCTCCTCACAGAGGCTTCCCATTTCCCCAACGGGGTGCTGGCGACATAGCATATCCCGAGCGTAGGCCCCTCAGCGCTCAGCTGGCCAGGGATCGGAACCCGAGGGGCCTGGGCTGCTCCAGAGCCTGCCCAGCGGGGCATCTCTCTGCTTCTCATGTTGCTCGCAGCTCTGCACAGCGAGGGCGCCCAACATCGTTAGTGCTGCACTGTGAGTGGCCTAAAGGGAAGGGATTTTCCTGAGTGGCCTCTGTGAGGGACCCCGTTCTGAGGTGTACATGTTGGTATGTTACTGCTTTTGATCCTGGGGGAGACAGGTGAGGTGATAGATGAGGAAATGTAGGCTCAAGTAAGCCAAGAAAGGCCTAGAGTCACACAGCTAATAAATGATGAGCATTTAGGCCAGGTGCAATTACGATCCTGGCCCCGGGAACCCAAGCCAGTCTGGCCTATGTGTTGAGTCCAAGGCCGGCATGAGCGATATGCTGAGACCTGTCTCAAAGGCCCTGGAAACAACAGCAAAAAGGTGAGAATTTGAGAGCTGGGGACACAGCTCAGCAGCACAGTTCTTGCCTGGTAAGTGCAAGGCCCTGAGTTTGATTCCCAGTACCAAAAAGAAAAGAATTTGAGTGGAGGCCTGGCATCTTTGTTGTGTTAAACAGGTCTGGATTATCCTAGGCTGGAAGAGTGAAGTGACTGCTTGTTAAAGAGGCATGGACAGGCTGGTTTAGCTTCAGCCAGGGAAGAGGACAGGAAACAGTTGAGTGCCCACTGTTATTTTTTCATTGGTAAAAGTTGTTCTGCACAGGTGGGCATCTTGTGTTAGGCCTAGAGGCAGACCCCGAGGACAGTGTCCCAGTGAGCGGCTGGAAAGGTGGCCGGGCCTCCCTGCAGCTGGAGCCTTCACCAGATGCCTGGTGTCCTGGGTGCCGGTGGCTGAGTGAGTGGAGCTGACAGTGTCCTGCAGGGGCGGTCTGCTTGCGGCTCCGTCAGTGTCTGGTCCCCAGGTGAGTGTGTGGTGAGCTGGAGGCCTTCGGCGGGCTCTGTGCACCTAGGAGTCTCCGAGTAACCAGGACGGAGAAGCAGGAGACGCTCCCTAGCATAGGAGGCTGCGGCTCCCACACACCCTCACTGACAGCTTTTATGGTAAGGGTGAGGCAGGGGGTGGACACCAAAATTTGAGGAGCAGCTGGTTAGGTTCTTGCTCTGTATCCCTCCTGGTAACTGCATCTTGAGAACAGCCCTGCCTCAAACTGCCCTCCTCAGTGCCTCTCCTCAGGACAGGAGGGGGCCGCAGAGCCACCTGGCTGCCCTGTGGGACGTCCCTGGTGCTGACCGTGCGTGCTCACTTGTCAGGCAGAATGCAGAAGTGGCCACAGTAGGGGCCGGCTGGGCTTTTGCCAAACCCTGTGCAAGTTCTGCTTTCCTCCGGGGCCCAGAGTCGCTGCTGATGTTCGTCTGAGTGTGTGACGAAGGTGATGCCTGAATGGCAGTTTTGTGCTTGGAAATAGTTGTCTGCCCGTGGGGTTCACCTCGAGGCCCAGAGAAAGCTGTGCACAGCTTAAAGGGGGTGTTGAATATAAACTTCAAAAACACCTCAGTATCTCCAATCCAGTTTCAAGGGAGATGCTGGTAAAGGTGGACGGTGTTGGTGGGGCCCAGCTCCCTGCTGCAGAGCACGGGGTCTCCTTGCCAGAGTTGGGGGGCCAGAGAAGGTGCTGCTCCTCTCCTGGAACTGGGTCAGAAGGAAGGTGTAGGTGTATGAATGTTTGTCACTGAATCATTTGTGATGGTGACTTAGTGTCTGCTGACAGGGGTTGTCACTTAAATTGTGGGCTCACCCTTGAGTTAAAGCTTGTGAGTAGTAAAAGGAGACTCCTAGAGAGAGAAAAGAGGTGCTGAGGACAGGAAGGCTGAGCTGTGAGGTGACCTGAGTGGGGAGGTCTTGTCTCTTGGGTTGAACTTGGCACTCTACATCAGCTGGCGTCGTCACTGTGGTGGAGGGACTCCTGCGTTTACTTACTGACGCTTCATTTTAGTTAATCAGAGAAAGTATCACAGTTTTTCCAGAAGATGAAGCATCTGTTTCTAAAGAAGTTAAGAAAAAAACAGCAGGGGCTGGGGATTTAGCTCAGCGGCATAAGCTCCTGCCTTGCAAGCAGGCAGTCGTGAGTTCGATCCCTGGTACCGATAAAAAAAAAAAAAGAATAAAACAGCGTTTGTCAGGACTGGGTCTGTATGTTAGATTTTCTTATATTCCTTCCCCTGGAGTTAACAATTTATTCAGCCAGTGTTTGCTAAATTCCTCCTACATTCCAAGCCCTTTTCCAGAAACTGGGGCACAAAGTTTCTATCCCTGCTGGGCGTGGAGGCACACACAACTGTAAACCCAGCGCTCTAAGAAGCTGAGGCAGGAGGATTGCTGCAAGTTTGAGGCCGGCCTGGTCTACATTGTGAGTTCAAGGCCAGCCTGAACTGCATAGTGAAACCTTGTCTCAAAAAGATTTTAAAAAGAAAGTTTCTGTCCTTGAAACAAAAAGAAACTGCATCAGGGATAGTTTGAAGAAAAATATAGTGTAGGGGCCACTGGACTGAGGTTAGCACACACTAACGGCTGTTTTCCGGTGTGCCTTCTTCCCACCACCGTAGTAAACATTGGAACCTTGTGGCCTGGCAGTGCAGGCCTGTGAACCTCCCAAGGAAGGGGGAGCGTGGCTGAGAATTCGAGGCCAGCCTGTGCCGCATAGTGAGACCCACTTTCAGAAAGCCTAAAACAGGAGCCCTCGCTTTGGTGTGGCCAGCTACAGGGCTGGGCAGAGTGAAGTGGTTTTTTGTTTCTTCCTCATTTCTTGCTGGGATGCAGAGTAACGATTGCTTGAGTCCTTGAATTAACAGCATTCTTTAAAAGATTTTTTAAAAGATTAGACAGCATCAGTGACTAACTTCTGGATCTCTGGAATGTTGCATATTTTAAAAATGTTGAACCAGATAGAGTGCATGCCTGTCATCCCAGCCCCCGGGAGAATGAGGCAGGAACGTTGTCGTGAGTTTGAGGCCAGCCTGGACTGTGTGGCGAGACCCTGTCTCAGAAGAAAAGTAGTTTCTTTCTCAGCTAGGTGTGGTGGTGCATGCTTGTAATCCCCGCATCCGGGGAGGTGGAGCGGGGAACACGGCAAGGTCCAGCCCAGCCTGGACCATTTACTGAGACCCTGTCCCTAGAAAAATACATAAACAGGAAGACAGGATGGACTGGCGTGTAGCTTAGTACAACAGCCTTAGGTTTGACCCAGTGTCACACCCTCATTGCCCACTTGACTGCACCTTGAATGGGGCATGAGGAAGAAATAGAACTAGCGCTGGTGGCCTCCAGAGGTGCAGGGACGGGCTCAGGGGCAGCTGACACATGGTGATGCCCATGCGGTGTCCCTGCTGAGCTCGGGGAGGTGTCACATTGGCATCCAGCAGCTCCGTCCCAAAGGACTTGGCGTGTCCAGGGCGCTGGTACCTGTGCCTCTGACTGAGAGCACGCTGGGGCTGTGATCGCTTACAACTGTCCTGATGTCTCCCTCATAAATTAGGTCTTGGTGGCCCGTCCTCATTTCTGGTGTGGAACGGACACTCAGCGGCCCTGGACACAAAGCAGGCTGTTAAGTGTCTTATAATTGTACACAACTCCAGACCTTACCGCCTTGAGCACCACAGTCCACTCCTTGCCCTCTCTGGAGGATTCAGCTTGTGGTGGCCTGGCCCTGTCACCTTGGAGTAGCCCAGAAGCACAAAGTGGGACAAGGAGGAGCCAGGGTCCTCTTGTTTCCACCAAGGGCACAACTTCTATGGCCTGATTTCCTCCTACTGAGGTTTTGGCCACTTCTTAATAGTGGGGGGACCTGAGCCAGGACTGGCTTCTGGGAGGACTCACGGGCAGGCGCTCTGGAAGGTTCTCTGAGCCTCTGTGCAGGCCAGGCAGGCTGCTGCAGGCCCAAGCTGCCTTGCATCACCGCGGTTCCTCGGTTGAGGCCTGGCAGGACAGCCCAAGGCTCACACGCCGCCCTCTGTCCCGCAGCACACGCTCACGGGCCACAGTGGGAAAGTGTTGTCTGCCAAGTTCCTGCTAGACAACGCGCGGATCGTCTCAGGGAGCCACGACCGGACCCTCAAACTCTGGGACCTGCGCAGCAAAGTCTGTGAGCAAATCCAGTCTCTCTCTGCTCGCTTAGACCTTAGCAGGGAGGTGGCATTTCCATTTCGCATCGTAGCTGGGGCGGGGGTCAGTGTGACAGTCAGGGCTCCTTGAGACCGGAGATTCTGACAGTACAGGGCCCAAGTATAGCAGTGCAGAGCCACGGGGCTGGCTCCGTGCGATTAATGGTGTTTGATTTTCTTTCAGGCATAAAGACCGTGTTTGCGGGATCCAGTTGCAATGATATTGTCTGCACAGAGCAGTGTGTAATGAGTGGACATTTTGACAAGAAAATCCGTTTCTGGGACATCCGGTAGGGCACCTGAGAGCGCGACGGAAGCAGCAAAGAGTCTGTGTGTGGAGCTGTCATGGGTGGTGCTGTTAAATCTCGGGGAACAGCAGAAAGAAGCTCTAGGACACTTGTGGCTTAACAGTGACCACCACAAAGTGGGCCGCACATGCTGTGGGTTGGACCCCTTGTCAGCCAGATGGCAGACATGCTCATCCTGCCTTCCGGTGACAGGAGGTGGCTTGGAGGACAGGCACCTTTCGAGAGCTGGGTGCCCTGGCTGAGGGTATTACGCTTACTGTGGGGCGGTGAGTGGGCGTCACGCTGCGGGAAGGCAAAGCCACTCCCCCAGGGCAGATGTGCCGAGCTGGCAGGAAGTGGGGCGCAGACCAGTGAGGCCGGCAGGGCGAGCTTTGCTCGGCAGTGGGCTTTCAAAAGGCCATTTCCAGACGTCTCCATCCTTGAACTGCAGGTGTTGAGGGGGGAAGTGGTTGCTTCAGAGAGAACATGGTGGGTTACTCGGGTGGCACTTTCAGGAGGGTTATTGGAGCTGCGCCTGCTGGCGCCCAGCTGGACCCTCCGCGCTTAGAGGCTGCAGCTGGAGGAGTTAGGAGAGGGGATCTGTCTGGCAGCTGGGGTGTGGGGTGTGAGGAAGAGGAGCAGTGAGGAAAGGGGGCAGCTGGTGGTGGGTGGGAGCCGGGCGGGCCCTGCAGCCACAGCCCAGCCTCGTGCCGTTGGGCAGTGAGAGGTCAGGAGGGTGCTTCAGAAGGCAGTAGGGACCTGGGAAAGGCCAAGGGGACACCTAAGGCTTTCAGTTGTGATTGAAACTCTGCAAGGCTTTTGAAAACCCTAGTGGAATCTTAGGGTTAAACTGGATGAAACCGGTCTCTGCCCACCTGTCATTTGAGCGGTGAAGACAGTGCAGTTAGCATTACTCGAGCTGCATATTTAGGGTCAGGGCCAGTGGGGTCCACTCCTGCTGGAAGAAAGCGGCTGCTTCCAGCAGAGTCACCGTGGAAGAAGTTGGTGGCTCCCGTGGCTGCACCTGGCACGGGGCGCTGTCAGCTGACCCAGGGGGGCTGGGGCACAGAAGAGAATTGGGAGGGGCGGTGCCAGGGTACCACGAAATCTTAGCGCATTCAGAGCTGAGTGCTGCAGCTCGCGGCCCTGGCTCCACGGGTGAAGGAAGCAGGCAGGCCTCGTCCTCCCCCAGGTCAGAGAGTGTGGTCCGGGAGATGGAGCTGCTGGGCAAGGTCACCGCCCTGGACTTGAACCCTGAGAGGACCGAGCTGCTGAGCTGCTCACGGGACGACCTGCTGAAAGTCATCGACCTGCGGACCAACGCTGTGAAGCAGACCTTCAGGTAGCAGGCAGCGGGGTTGGTGGGCCGGGACCCTGTGTCCCATCCTGTGAGGCACCCGGGTGACACTGCTGCTGTCTGTTCCAGTGCCCCTGGCTTCAAGTGCGGCTCAGACTGGACCAGAGTGGTTTTCAGGTCAGTAGCAGTGTCCACCCAGGCACACACACACACACACACACACACACACACACACACACACACACACACAACCTAGATAATTCTGGTCAGTGCTTGGGGAGTGGTGTGGCGTGCCCAGCAGCAGGCTTGGGGGTCATACCCAAGGTCACCATCCGGGTCTTGGCTTTCATGAAGGGCGGGACACCGGGCTCTTCAGGGTCAGCAGCCCTCACGCTGCCCCTTCCTCCAGCCCCGATGGCAGCTATGTGGCAGCAGGCTCAGCCGAGGGCACGCTCTTCGTCTGGAGCACGCTCACGGGGAAGGTGGAGAAGACACTCGCCAAGCACCACAGGTGAGGCGCCCGGGGGCGCAGCATGGTGGTAACGGGGAAGCACCATCCCTTCCTCTGTGCCCTCTCCTGGGCTGTTCATTTATCCCTTTGTCCCTGGCTGACTCCTGCTGAGCACACACCCTCCACCTCCTGCCACCCGTCCCTTCGTGCTCCTCAGCCCTCCCGGGGCTGGCCCACCCGAGGCCACGGTGCCCTTCAGCACCCTCTTAACCTGCCCGAGCCCTTGCCCACCGTGGGGGCCATACCGCGCCCAGCTGCTGACCACTGCTCTTCTGGTTTCTGTGAAGCTCGTCCATCAACGCGGTGGCCTGGGCACCCTCAGGCCTGCACGTCGTCAGCGTGGACAAAGGCAGCAAAGCCGTGCTGTGGGCACAGCCATGACTCAGGAGAAGCCCGGGGCCCCTCGTCCTGTCCCACGGGTGGCACGTCATCCGGAGAAGAGCTCATGTGCAGCACGGTGGCCTACTGCCATCCCTGCCGTCTGCAGAAACACTATACGCTCTGGGCTCCATACCTCACTGGGGAGCGGGGCCAGGCCCACCCCGCATGGCCGCCTTTCCAGGGTCAGGCCTGGCCGGGCTGTGGGGACGCCCTCGGGGCCCCTGGGTGGCTGCAGCCTCCTCTGCTGTGGTGTCTCATTCCTGCTGAGCGTCCTTAGGTCCCTGACCGGCCTTCTGAGCCTCGGGCCACCTTCCCAGCACTTCTGCACGTCCCCAGTTCGATCAGGACATTGGAGAGGACATGTGCCAAGCTTTTCCAGTGAGGTGCGGTGCGGTGTCACCGCAGGTGCCTGGCATCTGGATGGGCACACACCGCGTCATGCTGGTGACAGGAGCCTCGGGCCTGGCACGTACCTCCCTGGGGCTGAGCTGGCCGCACATGGTGTGTGTTGTGGGAAGCCCTGCATGGGGCAGCCCGGTGTCCCCATCCCCTCCCGAGGCTGTGACGAAGGCCAAGCACGGTTACCTTCCCCGAGTGCCTGTATGCAGGGCCTCGGCTCTGCGTCTGGGGCCTGAGATGCCCGTCTGTCGCGTCGTCGTGATTTGCACTTTATTTCCTCCCACACTGTGCCCGTTCGGCGGCCCTCGCTGCCGTCCAGAGGCCCCACGCTGGGAGCAGTGGGAGCTCATGGGCTGGGGCGCGCTCCTTATTTATTTACGTTGCCAAACAACTCGATCATAAATTTTTAAAAACTCTGTTGTAAGCTTTTCAAATTGCTCTCGTCTTGGTGGTATTTCATTCTTTACTCTTGAGAAAGAGGGGGGCGGGGTCCTCAGTTTCTCCGCTGTTTGTTCTCTGTATCCAGTAGTTGCTGCGTCCCTGGTCCCTGTGCCCCTCTGGCTGTCGCCAGTCGCAGAGGTGAGCGCCTGTGAGCGCCTGCACTGCTGCCCCGCGTCCTGCGCACATCTGAGCCCTGGGGACAGGCGCCCCACAGGACTCTGCCTTCACCCTGGGGTTGAGAGTCCCTGCGCCCGGGCGATTTGCTCGGCTTCTCCAGTGCCTGGTGTGCGGCATGGCGTCACCACCATGGAGTGAGATGTGGGCTCGCCCAGCAGTGGGCAGGGTTCTCCTGAGCTGGGCCCACAGCCCTGCTCCGACCGGGCTTTGTGACCCTGGGCCGTCCCCAGTGCAGTGTGAGGACCCGAGTTCCAGGCCTCTTCCTGACACCTGCTTGGTCCTCATGAGTGTCATAAAGCACCACCTCCTGTGTCTTTCCCAGCGGACTGCAGGGAGTCTGGTGTGGGCTCTAGGGTGACAGAGCCCTCCAGTCCCCCAGAGGGGTTAGCTGGGCCAGGCCACGTGTCTTCATGGCCACTGGCACAGCTGTTTGCCAATGGGACTTTTGGAAGCCGGGCCTTCTGCTCCCGGCCTGGGGAGGGGCCCCGGAGATGGACTGTAGTGACAGGCCAGCTTCCGCCAGGGACACTTGTCAGACAGGAAGCCACAGCACCTTGGACAGAATGAAATGAGCACATGGTTCTCCCCTTTCCTGAAAGGGGGAGGTTCACAGTGGGACTAGGGGTCCCCCTTTGAGTCCTGAGCCCATCTTCAGTACCACCTGCTGCCGTGGGCCCTCCCAGGATCACCCCAGCTGGTGGGACAGGCTGCACCAGCCTCCTGGCCGCACTGTGTGTCTAAGCCACGTGGGTGTTAGAAATCACAAATCTGTAACTGCAAGTCAGAGGCAGAGGCAGGAAGATCCCTGGAGTTTGAGGCCAGCCTGAACTGCATAGTGAGACCCTGTCTCCAAAAAATGGAGGGGGTTAAAGTACCTGGGGTGCACGCTGCCCCCGCGGCACAGCCCCAGAATGGTTCTCTGGGACCAATTTGATCGTCTGGCTTTCATCGCAAATCTCTCCTGGTTTCCAGCTGTGCCTCTGGCCCTTGCTGACCTGTTTGCTCCAGGTGTGGCTTCCGGTCTCACTCAGACCATGGCCACACTGCCCTGGTAGCCCACGGCTGGCCGGAGGCACAGTGAGAACCTCCGGGTCGTGCTGGGCGAGCAGCTCCTCAATCAGCTGTGATGTACCCGCCCCTCGACAGTTGGGCCGGGGTTACCTATTTTATGCATGCCCGGAATATTTACTTATTTATTGTCGTTTTGAGATAGGGTCTCAATGTGTCCTTTAGGCTGGCCTTAAGCTGTTGCCCAGGCAGGTCTTGAACTCACAATCACAATGATTCTCCTGCCTCAGCCTCCCGAGTGCTGGGATTACTGCATGTGTCACCATACCTGGCTGGCTCAGGCAAATATTTTATGATTGGTAAGTTTGGAACCAGTTAGTTTTTGCTGTAGAACAAACTACCTAAAAATGGAGAGGCTTAAAACATTTCTTCTTCGAGTCACTGGCCAGGTTAGGGGGAAGCACCTGGAGGGTACCTGGATCTTCCTGCCTGTGTAGCAGGGGGGCTGTGGGCACCCATGGACTGCACTGATGGGGCAAAGGGAAGGCAGGGAGGCCACGCAGGGCTCATCCACATGCACCCCTCTGTGGAACACGGACCTGGGCCTGCAGCCTGGGGCTCCCCTACAGCCTGCCCACCCCCAGAACCCTGAACACTCAAGTGTCTTCGTGTGATACCTCCAGGGGAACTGGAGTCTGTCCAGGTCAGACCCTGGCAAGGTGA
>PVJX010019021.1:0-35513 GCA_004027295.1 Dolichotis patagonum
GGGTAGGGCACTTGGGAGGGGACTGGCACTGTTACTGGTTCTGCTGGCAGGACATCTCCACAGCTGGCCAGGTGTTTTGAGCTGAGGGAGAGTCAAATACAAGTCAGGACCAAGACACAGAATTTTCCTTTATTTTCTTCTTACTAGTATTTATTTCCAAACATTTTTAAAGATTATTCAAGGCAAGTTGTAGAGAAATTAAATCTAAATAATTTGTCAAATGCTTCCATATTACTTCATCAGATCATCACAATATCTTCATAAAGGAGAAACAAGTTATCTTCTAATGAAGGAAGAAACAAGAACAACTATATTTACCAAAATTCAATGCTCTGTAAGTGGAGAAGGAAAATTGGTATTCACAAAGCCTGACTTAATCTACTTTTTTCACAATGCTCATAAATTTAAAAATCTCCAATGTAGGAGCCAGTTTAGAGCTGTAATTCTCTTTGTTAAAGCAACAAATAAAGGTCCCCTGGCTGGGGATGTATCTCAGTAGCACAGCTCCTGCTTGGCAAGCATGAGGCCCTGAGTTTGATTCTCAGTACCAAAAAATAAATAAAACTTAAAAAAAGATTCCTTCTTGGTAGAATTTCACAAATAGCTCTGTTCAACAGACACGTGATATTATCACATAGATACATGATATATGGTAATTATATACACATCTGATTATATATATTATGTCAGAATCTCAACCCTATGAAATAGTTATTTCAAATTATTTTGTAAATGGAGACATAGGCTCCAAGCTAATTGTGGCAAGAAAGGTGAAACTCCAGTTTTTCTAGTTTAGTGAAACCAGACCTATAGATGCACCTTCTGCAACCCATCACCTTCTCCATCTACCTCCGTGGCACCATGAATTTCAACTTGTTATTTACTATTCAACTTTGATGCTCAGACACCATTCCTGACCAACTAAACAACACTTGATGAGGAAAAAGAGTTTCAGATCTCTGTGCTTATCAAACTCCTCAGGTGCCCACTATTTAGGAACCACAGTTATCCCAGTACTGTCTTTGGAAACAGAATAGGTTTGATATTCCAAGGTCAGCTTCTCTGAATGGAAGAATTCCTGTAACTGATCTTCAATTTGAGAGACTCAAAAAGATATGGCACTAACTTGGACATGAGTATAGAGCACAGACACAAATCATTTGGAGCTCTTCCATCTTTCCTGTCCCACAGTTCGTTCTCTTTCTCAGAGCTACTAGAGCTTGTATCCTTCTGCCTTTCCAGCTACTCCCTGCTCTGAATCCCTGCTAAGCCTCCTCCTATTCTGTGAGAACCCTTGTTCCTGTTCCCAGTGGACACTTACTGGGGTCTCAGACAGAAAAATGTCCATGGACACCTCAGGACATGAGCAGATGGAAAGGTTGTGGCCCTGGGCCCTTTTATCTTGGCCTTGGGCTCTGCCTCCACATATGAGACAGAGTCTGAGCATGGAAGGACCTGCTTCCTGGCACCCATGTAGTACTGTGACGGATGATGCCTGGATGCTCTTCATCTGTCTCCTTGAAGGGACCGCTTCCCTGTTTAGAATATGAAAAGGGGTGGTGGGTGAATTCTTACATTCATCTGCCAAATTATTGTCCTTGATGGTGCCCATCTGTTAGTCTCTTTTTTGAGTTTGGTCCCCCAAACTTCCCATCTTTCCCATCAAGTGTTAATTCAATGACTCCAAAACCTCCAAGTTTAAACAAAGAAACATAGATGCCTCCAGAATCTTTCATGTATTCCTCCCTTTTCCACTGGGGATTGATTCATATGTGTATGCACGTGTGCGTCTATGCCCTTATTTATTTGCAAGTATGATACAGGCATTTGGTGTGTAGGTATGTGTTAAGTGGAGCACAGATTTGAAAGATCTGCCGCCTAAGATCAGCAAGAGTGTAGGAAAAAAGTTACTTGCAACTTAGATTTTTGGCTTTGCAAGCTAGACATGTTAAGCATAACTTCCAGTTTTGATACTACCTATGTAACTTATAGACAATTTTTTTTAACATCTCTGTGTCAGTTTTCTCAACTATAAAATAAATATTTTTAATAACTGTTACTTAATTAGTTAAAAATATTAATATTATAATTTATTTAAAGTTCATAAAACTGTTTCTAGAACATTTTATAAACACTAAAATCTATCATCAGCATAGTTATTATTTGTAATGATTTTCCAGAAGCTTTCCTTTGTAGCCAACTATTTACTTATTTCTTTTTGTCATGGGTGAAGCCAACATTTTCATAGCACTTCAGAGCTTACAAACAGCTCTTCCATATGAATGAGGTCACCATCATAAGATCAGACATATATGGTGGGGACACATCACCCTACAGAAATCTAGACCTATGTTGCCCGAGTATGATTTTTCTTCCCGTCTGTTAAAAAAGACTTCCTTCTATGGAGTAGTCAGCAGGTCAATTTCCTGGCTCACATAGCTCAGTGTTACACAGAAGCAGAGCTCACTGATTATTAAGACAATTAGCCTGAGCAATCATATGATCCAGGTCTCTCCTGGATGCAGTAATACAGGCATGTTAATCAGTTTGACTTATATACGGTGATAAGTTGCTTTATGTCTGGAATCTCATAAAGAGGGATTTGCAATCTCAGAGACAGTGTACTGTTAAAGACTTGCATTAAGTTGGGTAAAAAAAAATTATTAACCAAACAATTGGCTTTCTTGGTCTTCTGTTACCAACATTTGGAAGTGGAAATGCCTAGAGATAGAATAAAAATAATGAAGCTAAAGTAATGGCTGTGTTCCACATTGTAAAAGTTACAAGAATAACTTTGATCATTCTTTTCCACCTGAGGTTTTTTAATTGTTTTTAATTTTTTAAATTTTATTTAAAGAGAAAAAACAAAAAAGAAAACAACCAAACAAAACAGAAAAAGGGTAGCCACAATACAGAATTCCAAAGGCAAAAAATAAAAGAACAACAACAAAACAAAAACAAAAACACTAAGAAATCACCACTTGATAAGTTACATACTGTCATCATTGGAAATAGCTGTTCAAGTTACAAAATTAAAGCATACAAAGTAGACATTTAAACAGTGAGACTGTTAACAGTTCTGCTCAACAATCTAACAAAAACAGTAATATGGTCATCTATCTTACACAGTTAAACATACATGCAGTTATATCCTTTAGAGCACTTTCTTTTCTTCTCTTTTTTACAGTAGCAATGACACATTTAGGGTTTTATTACCCTTATATTTCTATTACTTTTTACACTAGAGAAACAATGTGATATTTATAAATATGATTCTTATTTATTTCAATAATGAGGATGGACTCAAGTTGACTCAATTTCCCTATGAAGGCCTTGAGATCATCCTCTTTTATAGCTGAGTAGTATTCCAATGTGTAAAAATACCACATCTTTTTCATCCACTTTGCAGTTGATGGACATCTTTGTGGTTTCCAAGATTTAGCTATCACAAATTGGGCTGCTATAAACATAGGTGTACATATATCACTGTGATATGAACTTTTCAGCTCTTCTGGGAAAATATCCAGGAAGGGAATAGCTGGGTTGAGTGGAGCTTCTACGCCTAGTCTTCTGAGAATTATCCATATTGATTTCCATAGTGGTTGCACCAGTCTACTCTCCCACCAACAGTGAAGCAGTGTTTCTTTTTCCCCGCAGCCTCGCCAACATTTGTTATCAGTGGATTTCTTGATGGCAGCTATTCTTTCCGGTGTGAGATGATATCTCAATATTGTTTTAATTTGCATTTCTCGAATGACCAGTGATGGTGAACATTTCTTCATGTATTTGTTTGCCACTTGTATATATTCATCTGAGAACTGTGTGTTCATCTCAGATGCCCATTTTTGGAGAGGGTCTTTGAATTGGGGGGGGTTGATGTTTTTCAATTCTTTATATGTTCTTGATATAAGTCCTTTGTCTTAGGGGTTGCTGGTTACAATTCTTTCCCATTCTGTGGGTTTTCTTTTCACTCTGTTGGTAATTTCTTTTGAGGTGCAGAAACTTTTCAATAATATGAGATCCCAGTTATTGATTCTCTGAAGCGTTTCCCATGCAGTTTGCATTTTGTTCATGAATTTTCTGCCTACACCTATGTCTCCAAGACTTCTACTTACCTTATCTTCTAGTAGATTTAGTGTTTCAGTTTTAATGTTTAGGTCTTTAATCCATTTAGACTTTAGTTTTGTGCATGGTGATAGGCATGGATCTAGTTTCAGTCTTCTGCATGTGAAGAGCCAATTTTTCCACCACCATTTATTAAAGAGGCTATCCTTCCTCCAGTGAACATGTTTGGCCCCTTTGTCAAATATCAGGTGGCTGAGTGTCTTTGTACCTATACTTGTATTTTCTAATCTGTTCCATTGATCCTCAGGTCTATTTCTTTGTCAGTACCATGTTGATTTTATCACTGTGGCTTTGTAGTACAGTTTCAAGTCAGGAATTGAGATGCCTCCTGCTTTGCCTTTATTGCCCAGAATTGCCTTTGCTATTCTAAGTTTCTTCTCATTCCAAATGAATTGTAGTAGTGTTTTCTCTAGATCTGTGAGGTATGTCAATGGTATTTTGATTGGGATTGCATTAAATCTGTATAAAAGTTTGGGGAGTATGGCCATTTTCACGATGTTGGTTCTTCCTAGCCAAGAGCATGGAACATCTTTCCATTTTCTGATGTCTCTTCAATCTCCTTTTTAAACATAGTATAATTTTCAGCATATAAGTCTTTTACATCTTTAGTTAGGTTGATTCCTAAGTATTTCATTTTTTCAGATGTTATTGTGAAGGGTGATATTTCCATAATTTCTCTCTCGGTGAGTTTCTTGTTTGTGTACAGGAATGCTACTGATTTTTGAGTGTTGACTTTGTAGCCAGCTACATTGCTGAGTTTGTTTATTACCTCTAGTAGTTTTTTAATGGAGTTTTTTGGGTCAGTAACACATTCATCTTAGCTTAGTGTTACTTTATTGCTTTATAGACTTCTAAAAATTTTAACTTTTTCATAAGAGTGCATGAATTGAAACACAAGCATATTATAGCTGCACAGACATATTTTCCTTCTTATATGCTTATTCTATAAACATTTTAATTTTTAACTTTTTAAAGCCTTTATGTTAAAAACTAAGATACAAACATACATTTGCTAAGCCTCCACAAGGTCAAGACCATCAATATCGCATCTTGTGCCCCAGGAAAGTCATGAGAGACAGTAGCATCCACACGGGAGCATCTTGGGTAACTACAATGCCTTTTTCTGGAATCTCTCCTCAAAGACCTGTCTGAGGCTTGGGTCACCCTTTAGAAACTTGTCCATAGCAGTTTGGTTTGTTTCTTTTTTTCACCATAAATTTGCTTGTAAGCAGATGACACACTGTGAATGTTCCTCTCCATTAGTGAAAACCCTTTAGTACTGAGGTTCATATCAACAAACTTTTTAAGGAATTTGTTGAAGTTTACAACAAATTGTGCTAAACCTCTCAGAAGAACTTTTTGAGTTTTCCTTTGTCTTCTTCATGAAGTTTTTGCTTTGCCTTTTATTTACTATGCATTCCTGTTCAACAAATTCTCAATCAATTTCTTATGAACTCCTCCAGGAGCTCTTCAGTGGCATCCCCATAAACATCCGGGTTGGACTTGCTTGCCTTCTCAACTGCAATCTTCCTGGCTTCTGCAAGTCGCACCCACATCGAATCTCTAGAAGTCATGAACAAAGTTCTGTGTATCTTTTTCCAGGTACAACTCATGCACATACTCCTTGATGCCATCACCTGAAGCCCAAGCAAAGTTCTTGACTTAGTCATAACTGTTGTAACTTGCATCAGTATCTTCTCAATGTCTTCCTTGGTTCCAGCAAAAGCCTGAGGCAGTGTCCTCATCAAGCAGGCCTTAAAATCCTTTATAATCTTGGATTCATCAGTTGGATCAAAGAAGTGGTATTTGGGGAAACAGATCACTGATAAAAGGAGGATGTTTGGCTACATTACCAACAATAAGCAAAATCTATTTTTCTCTATATAGTTCTTATCCATTTCAATGGTATAGCAATTCAAGAAGACATATTGGAAGAGGAATTTTGTTTATTTTAATTTTATTTTAGTTTTCTTTTTTTCTGGTTTCTTTTCCTTTCTTTTTCCTCCTCATCTTTTACCTATATGTTTATTTTATCTTGTTTGTATTCTTCCCCTTTTTTCTCAATTTATTTTTCTTTCTTAAACATATTTTCATATGAGTGAATAGCCTTTAATTTTTCCTGCTAGCTTCAATAATTCCTTGCTTACTCCTTCATTCTTTCTTACAGAGCAGTGACTCTTTCCTAGGGGGATGGGAACTATTTAGGGTATCAATGCTCAGGATATGAATACATTTGTATGGTCATTTTCTTGAGGCCTGGTCCACAGCAGGAGGTCTCAACTTCCCTGAAGTTTCTAGGTGTCAGCACTGGCTCTATTGAGGACCCAATCCTATCTCACTGCCTACAATATTTCTGACTAATTCCTTTGCCTTGTACAATGTCATTTGTGGAAAAAGGAGAGCAATTTTACAAGCAAACATGCCTGGTAGTAAAATGATTCCCCAAGTAGTGGGTGGGAAATGTGTATTTTTAAAATACATTTATGGGTTTTCTTTTTTTCCTTCCTTTGTTCTTTTGTTCTTATTTTTTTTTTCATCTGTCATAAGCTCATGTGCATATGTACATGTACATGTGTGTGTGTGTGTGTGTGTGCGTGCGCGCGTGTGTGTGCTTGTGTGCGGTGAAAAGATGCTCTATTGGTGCTAGGGTCAGATGTAACTGCATGAGGTCACAGGATGACAAGAACATAAAAAGGAGAAGTTAAGGCCCTGAAGTCAGAAGCAAAGGAGTTTTGTTTGCAAGACATTTTAGATTTGAACACAAGCAACACTGTTTTAAGCTTGTTGATGCATAACTAATTGAACTGGGAAATTTATCTGTCCTACTCTTGTCCTAATTCATTCAAATCCAAGCCCCAGTACCCCTGTACCCCTTGAGGTCCAAGATCACCTCTTGCAGATGATCACATGAGGATAATAATGCCCATCCAAGAAGAATAAGGTCCTTCTAAAAGAAATGTTAAGCATATTCCTTGTTTTATTGTTTTAATCAGTCAGGTGAAGCACAATATAAGAAGTAAAACAAGTAGCAAGTTGGAATACTTGCCAAGGAAACTTGGAGGGTACATACAAGTTGGAATCCAAAGCCCGTTGAAAGGATTCAGGAGAGAACTGAGTTTTTAGACCATGGAGAGCTTAAAAAAATCTCAAAGTAAGTCTTCTTTGGGACTTCTCAGTCTTTGAGGCAGAGCTACAAGAATGATGCCTTCTGTGGTTTACTGCCCCCTGAACATTGCTCTTCAAGATTAAAGATCCTTTTCAGCAGCAGCCCCCAGACTGCTGGCTACTGCCCCCTCCACAGCAGCTGGAGCCCCCTGAGGGCTGGCTGCAGCAGCCAGAGCTCTGCTGTCTGTGGCGGTGGGACCTGCGGTGCCTGTGGTGGCTCAGACAGCAGCCTCCAGCCCCAGAGCTGCAGCAGCCCCCAGAGCTGGAGCCACAGCAGCCCCCAGAGCTGGAGCCACAGCAGCCCCCAGAGCTGACACTGCAGCAGGAAGAGACTGGGGGGCACTTAGGGGGACACTTTGGGGGGCATTTAGGGGTGGAGCACTTGGGGGTGCACTTGGGAGGTGGCTGGCACTGCTGTTGGTTCTGCTGGCAGGACATCTCCACAGATGGTCAGATGTTCTGGAGCTGACGGAGAGTTAAATTCAAGTTAGATGCAGGAAACAGGATACCCTGCCCACTCTTATCCTTTCTATTGAATTTCCACTTGATGTATTTTAGTTTTAGTTTCATTCACAGAAAAAAAATCCCCAGCACTATTTTCCTTACTAGGAAGAGATCATTTGAAAAATAGAAAATAACATCAAATATCATTATAAAGTATAAAGCACAGTTTTATGCTGTCTAAAACTGAAATTATTCTATATAGGTTAATTTAGAACTGAAACAATTCCTTAGTAGAAAAGAATATCCTGTCAACATCTTCAATAGTTCTACATCCAGACATTTGCAATCAGAACGAAAAGAGATCATGGCCATTTCCTGATCTGCTCGCTCTATGAAGGCTGAAGCTAAGAATAAATGAAGATCTGTGCAGAAGACCCTCGACTCACAGCCCAACTCTCTGATGTGTTCATTAACAGCACCTCTTCCTTGATCCAAAGATTATTTCACTTCCCATGTTCTTCAAAATATTTTCCCAGACCCCTTTTCATAGCCATGTATGCATAAATCTCCAAAAGATCTCCCTGGATCCTGTCCTTGTTTGCAGAATTCCTGTCCATCATCATACATTGCAGTGATATCCCAGGCTCAACTAACTCAGGAATTCTTTTAGGGTATCATTCCCTCACCCTAAGCCTTCCAAACAACCAAGGATCTGCCAGGTTCTTAAAGCTCTGGGGAGGACTCAAGACTCCTCCTGTTCTTGAAATAGGACCGTACCCTTTTTGCTCCCAGCCACCTCTCCTTCTCTGGACTGTGAATCTCCTTAAAGAATCCCTACTCCTGTTCTCAGTGGACACTTACCGAAGTCAAGGAGCTCAGAGTCCGTGAACACCTCAGGAGGTGAGTGGATGAAATGCTATACCCCTGAATCCTTTTATCTTGGACTCAGGCTCCACCTCAGCATGTGAGACAGAAGCAAAACATGAGAGGACCCCATCCAGTCACCCATATGATGCTGTAACTGGTGATGACAGAGCTCCTCCCTCCCTGTGGCGCAGGGCAATTTTACACTCCATGCCACCTATTTCACCAAGAATTTCTTGATCATCTGATCTTGTTCTTGTAGTAGTTTGATCTCCCAGAACATCTCCTTATATTTCCTTGGTGGTCTGCTTTGACATAAAAGTCACAGAAGCCTCTGAACATTCCTGCTTTCTACATTTAGAACAATCTAAAATAATCAAAGTCACATGAAAACTTGCATTTCACCAGATTTTATTTTGCTTTGATGTATAAGTTGCAGACTCCTCTAAATGTCCCTGGTGTGGCCCATTCTGTGTGTGTGTGTGTGTGTGTGTGTGTGTGTGTGTGCCTGTGTGTAACTGTATGCATTTATCCACTCCAGTTAGAGCTTGAAATAGGAGTCAGACAAACCTGGCTCTGCCATCTTTGAGCTGTGGGACCTTGTGGAAATCAACCATACTTCTCATTCTGTTTCCTGAATATTACAATAGAAATGATGGGGATTGGTCCTCAAAGTGTTGTGAGAAATTAACAGGATTATAGAACAGTGCACAGCCAGTAACACAGTGGCCCCTCATGAACTATCAGTCCATTTGTAATTAAAAAGGAGTGAATGCATTTTCAGGTTTTAGATCACAGCAGTTTTCCAGGAAACAGGCATCTGACTTTTTAATGGACTGTTTTTCAGGTAAGAGCTTTCACATGTTTTCATACAGAAACAGCTCTGTGGAGGTTTTCAAGGGAAGCACACTGTGTGGCAGAATGATACTGTGCTGTTCAGGTTTTTACACAGAAGAATAGGGTTCCCTGCATAATACGTAAGCAAAGAGGAGAAGAGACATGAGATGGTTCAAGCCTGGGACACTTATGGGGTACGGGCTCTTATGGAAAAAATCCCTGAACAGAGGAGGAAGGGCAGCTCTAAAGAAAAGAATCCAATGACTACTTTTAGTCTTTCTGCTTCAATGGATATGGACAAGAGTTTTGTCAGAATTTTTTTCTTCACATTTTGTTTTCTATTTGAACATTTTTAGATTAAGATAAATCCTAATGACAATTTGAGATGGTGGGTAATCTTTCTGTATTATAAAAAGAAAAAAGATAAAAGAATTAATTAGATGAAAGCAAATCAAATCTAGAATTAATTTTGTGAATTAATTATGTGAAGTAAGCTCTCCTTTCAGGAAGTTTGCAAAATAATCTCCCTAAGCATGGAATGACGCAGATATTTAGTGACTAAAATATATAACCAGGTCATAATGGGCAGAAAGAAACAAGATCTAGTGAATTGCATATTTTTATGAGACTTTGGTTATTTGGATATTTAACTGATAATATCTATGCTGTGTGTATACATGCATATATAGATACATAGATATGCATATATATAGATACAGATATAATAATGTATGTGGTGCTACTACCATGGTATCAAATATCTCAGACTGTGTGGTCTTCCCTGAAGTTACATGCTCTCACATCTGTACAATCTATCATTGATTCTAACCTTTGCTAAAATTCTGAAATCACTGTCTTCTACTCTAGAAATAATTACCCCTGACCCTCAAGGGAAGTCACATCTGGGGCTCCACATTGTGCTCATGATCCACACTTTTATCCTTTGACAGACAACAAACTTCTGTGCCATAGCATCCTGTGCAACTTCTCCAGCTTTTTATTTTTCCCAAGTCCAACTTGCTTAGCAGCTGAACTCGGAACCTGGTCCTCTCTACTTTCACACTTCATTCCTCGATCTTTTCCTCCCAGAGACCACACATTCAAATCCCATTTGTTCTGTTATGATGTATGTGACATATCTCAATGAGATTCTAATAAATCTTTTGACAGTAGAATTTATACCTTATATTTCAAATTTCCTATTAGCAGCTAGTACAAAACTTTGTATATATGGTGAGTCTAGGATTTTAAAATAATTTTCCATAGAATGAGCATGACTTCACCTTTTATAAATAGTTTTTCTCTGTGATGTAGGTCATCCTCACAGAGAGCCAAGCCACATCCTGAAACAGGCACAGTGATGTAAGCAGGCCACACCACCCTGCATTGATCTGCCTCCATCTTGCCAGGTGTGACACTTTGCTCAGCTTTTCCCATGGGCTTACCAGGATGTCCTTGCCTTGCCTTATGCAGAAGCCCAGTTCCTGGGTCTTGGAATGATGGGGAGGCCCTCTGGTTCATATTTCTGTATTGACACAGCATAGCAGCTGAGCTATCCACCTGCTTGGATTTGGGTGGTTTCAGCATTGTGATGATAACATCCCTGAAGCAGAGCCTTTGGCCTGACCTTAGCAATGGATGACTTCAAGATGATCTATCCACCTAGCCATGGCTTTCTGAGGTCATTACTCATCCAACCAGTCTGACTCTTACATTTTTATTCTCTCATCTATCTAGGTAACAACAGATATTATTGCTGAGATCTTAAGTTAGAAAAATCACACTAAATTAAATCTTTTTTCTGTTTCCTTCCTCTGAACCACTAACTAGCATGGAAATGGATTTAGATTTTTCTCTCTCAGAAAATCTTTCTTTTAAATCATATTTGGTGAATGCTGCTATAAAAGTAATAGACAGTGTAGGAGTTTTTTTAAATTATTGTCATGAAATTTATGTCATTTTTGACATTTTTAAAGTATGTCATATGTTTTACCAATATATAAAGAAAACTTTGGATAAATTAAGCTATTTAAAAGCAAAATTTACATGGCAACAAATAACACACATAAGGCAAAAAAGCAGACAGTCAGGTAGAGACAAATACAAAATAGCACCACACAAATAATTAACATCACCATTATGTGAATAAATCTTACATATTAAAAGAAACAAAAATAAAACAAGATGAACAGGCAAAAGACACAGACAATCATTTGCTTTGGAGAAAGAGAGAGAGAGAGAGAGAGAGAGAGAGAGAGAGAGAGAGAGAGAAGATGTTCAACTTTACAAATAGTCAAACTGCTTGTGATCTGCTTTGTCCTGTTTTGTTGTGTTTAATTTTACCTTTTTGATATAATTGCATGTATATTTGAGTGGGTAAGATGGATGACCATATTGCTGTTTCTATCAGATCATGGAGCAGAACTGTTAACAGACTCACTGTTGGAATGTCTGCTTTACATGTTTTAACTTTGTAATTTGAACAACTATTTCCAAGAAGTCAGTATGTAATTTGTCAAGTAATAATTTCTTAGGTTTTTTTTGTTGTTGTTCTTTTCCTTTTTTCCTTGGAATTCTGTATTGTTGCTACCTTTTATTCTGTTTTTTTCTCTTTAAATAAAATTTTAAAAAAATTTAAAAAAAAACAAAAAACAAATAGTCAAACTGCTATGCCAAACAGAAACCCTGAAACTACACCCAGAATTTGGAGGCAGATTTATTTTACTTTGATAAGCACTGATTGGGATCATTTCCAAAATATCCGGCCCTGATCTCTGGTGGTCTAGACTTTCATATTATGCACAAGCAGAGGTTCCAAAGGCAAGACAGAACAGCCTGGCGGTTCTTCTAAGTAGCTAGCAGGGTAAATCATCAGTTACAAGACTATAGAGTCATGGAGCTTATTACACATATACCCTGTATATTTGGTTATGCTCTCATGGTTACAAGAAAGTAATCACTTCGACATGAAACAGTTTCAGAGGCAGGCAATTTCAAAAACAACAAAGTGTTAAAAAGAACAGTTTCTCTCATACAGTTTTTCCCTTTCATTTTTCCTCTCTTGTCATTACTCAGAAAACTCTTTTTCAGTGCTGGGGCTGTTCTTTTTATTTAAAGCTACATAAGAAAGGGCAACTCTTAGGACCATTTGAAAACTTATGATATGGACCTGCTATGAAACAAAGTGAGTAATCAGATTAATCAGGCAGGGTCTATCGGGAGTATTAACATTAGGACTGTCAGGGGTCCCAAAAAGCCTCATAGGCATGATCTCCAGTCAGATAGATCTTAAAACCACCCCTGTTTCTAGTTTCATTCTTGAACCCAGTTATTTAACCTCTCTTGTAACTGTTGCAGACCTTGCAAACTATTCCGGACCTATTAACACAGAAACAGTGGGTTTCTTCTAGGGCATTACAAACTCCTCTTTGCTGTTCTTGTTTAGCTAATTGAGGGGTGACCTTACGGTGGCCCATTTCTGTTAGCATTGGGCATCCCTTGATAGCAGGTTGTGGACAAACATCCCAGGATGAGCAGTTATATTCCATTCTGGATCTGTAACCTGTGTGTCCGTATTTGTCTCCAAGACACAGATAGAAATCAAAGGCCACTGGAGTGAGTTTCCAGGGCTTCTCTAGACGCTTTTTGACAAGAGAACACCCATGTGTCTGGAATGGTTATACATTGGCAAAGATCAAAACTGAGAATTACTGGGCCTTGTCCATTCTAGATTTTGGACTAAATTGTCTTTCAGGTGTCAGGCTTTACCAGGTGAAACTCAATAGGAGCTTGAATTGGGCAATTTAATTTCCCACGGTTAATTAAAATGGAGCCAGAATTCGGACCTCAATATTAAATTTTAGCATATTAGTAACAACAACCATTTTCTAATTATTACTGATAGTCCTAAGCTTTTAGATGAGAAAGACGGTTTAAAATAACAAGTCCAACTAACAAAACCGTATAAAGAGTAAGAAAAAGAGCCTTCGTGGCTACCTTTCATGCCCTGGGACAGCTGTCCACAAGGCCAAAGCAAAGGTTATAGCCAGTAAGAGGATAATGAGCAAAAATCAACCTGGTAAATACATATGGGAAAGAACTGGGGTAAGCAATCACACATGGAATCAACCATCAGCCATGCACTGACCTATCAGCATCTGGAATGACAGAGCAAGGATTTGAGTGCATGGCCTCGTGAGTGAGCCTCAGAGAAGCTGTTCAGGTAAATTTCCAGTGGATCTAAGGCTGGATTTCTGAAACTTGTGGGGGTAGTTAATATGCACCGGGGTTATATGTGTATGCATAAGGTCAGGGTCGGTAATATAGATATTGAAGCCTGAGTTGGCTACGGGGGTATGGCTGCCAGCTCTGTGGCTTGAGCTTGCATAACAAACAGTGAGGGCAGGTCTGGCTCCATGTCATCCATGGCAGCTTTTCCAACAGTAACAGGAGCGCTTTGGCCAAGAGAACTTTGTCCAAAGTGACCACAGGATATTTAGCCTGTCCTATTCTCAGTATCTGTCAGGGAGTCCATTTCTAGACCTAGTGCAAGAAAGTTAGCTGCTGGCCCAGGGTTATCAGTACTGAGAGTGCAGTAGAGAGATTTTCGGCTTTCTTGATCAGAAAGACAGTGACTTTTAGACCCAAAGGCAGCCCTTAGCAACTGACGCCAAGTATTTGCACAGGCACTTGGCACTCCCAGGGACTGGCAGTCTGAGTAAGCACCATTGTTTTTGTGAACTCAAGGATCCAGATTCTATAGAAGATAGCAGGTCCAAGAAATTAGAGGACTTTTCCCCCAATAACCAGTTTCTTCCAGACATTGCAACATAGTTTTTGTGTCTTTTCAGCAGGCAGTTTGTGTGTCATCAATCAGAAGTGCTTTGAACAGTTGTAAGGGCTTTTCTAAAGAGGATAAATAAGTTTTTGAACATCTGGGAGGTTGAGTCCAGGCCAGTTGGCTTTTGAGTCCAAAACTGGAGCCCTTCCATATAAAGGCAAAGAGGGGCTGGCTGATAGGAGCCAACCAAAAGCAGAGAAAGGCATTCTTTAGGTTCAGGCAGGTGTACCAGCAGGCTGTGAATGACAGAAGATTGAGGCAATGTATACAGAAGGCAATAACTGCAGCATTGGCAGCTCAGAGGTCATGAACTGTCTTTACAAGCAAGAGAGGTGTATTTTAGCAGTGTGACAGTTTATCAATTTTTCCCCTCAAGGAATTGTACTGGCTGATAGTCTCTGTTGAGTTTTCTCATCAGGAGTGTTTCAAGGTTATTGACAGTCTGTCAGGAGCCCTAAATGTTAGAAACACACCAGAGGGGCATAATTGATATTTCTGGAAACAAGTGTCTCTGAAATTCAGAGTCATGGCTGTCAGGTATTTCAGGCTGACATAGCGGCCACTCTTCCTCCAAGAGTGCAGTCAGAGTCAGTGTCAAGTACAGGACGGTGGACCCAAGTGTAAGGGAGGCTGGTTGGTTTGGAGCAAATGAGACAGTTGCTCCTAACTTGGAAAAGAGATCACATCCCAGGAGAGGTATGGGGCACACAGGCATGTACAGAAGTTTATGTTTGATAAAGTGTTCACCAATCTCACAGGATCAGGTTTGGCAGAATTTTTTCAGAGGAGGCTCCAGTGGCACCTGTGACTTGGAGCAATAGGCTAAATCACAATGGAATGTTTAACCCCCTGTTCACCATAAGAGTCACGGATTGTTACCCTGATTCTAGCAACAACTGTAGACTCTCAGGGGCCCAGTATAATAGTCTGGTCTGGATGTTTTTTTTTTTTGTTGTTGTTACCGGGGATCAAACTCACAACCTTGCTCTTGCCAAGCAGATGCTTAAGCCACTGAGCTAAATCCCCAGCCCCTTGTTTTGTTTTGTATTATTTTGTTTTGCTTTGGAGGAGCGATGAACTGATGTATACCTCATGTTCTTCCTTTTTTCCCTTCTTTTCTTTGTTTACATAGATCTTTTGAGCAATCTGAAGTAATTGGGGAGCATTTAGGTCATCAAAGGCATTAATCTTCCCTCCCTCTCCGTATGTTCAGAATAAAATGTGGGAGTGCAGTAGAGAGCTACAATATTCTACAATTCATATGTCACTGTGTTAAACAAGAAACTAATTCATGTCCTGGTGTTGCGGAATCTTAGTATGTTTTAGCAATTGAGGGAGGATGATATCCTAATTATGTATTTTAATTAAACAAAACCAGAGGAGGCAAGAAACACCAGTCTAAAGCAATGCTACCAGCTGAAATAGTACAGGAAGTATATTATACTGTCCAGAACACTTAAGGATCACTGACTTTGGAGTATATTTTTACAGTCTTAATGGAAAAAGAACTGCTATAACATCAACAGATATAAATTCTGTGTAGTTTCTTCTTTGTATCTCATCTTATGGGCATTAATAAAATTTATGCCCATAAAGTTATAAGATGTTTCAGTATAGTATAAAGAACACTGTTGGGAACAGTGGGAACATTCAAATGGCTGCAGATACTGAGGTCTGGAATAGTACAAGGAAAACCATGTAGGCATAAAAATCAGTCAAGGAAATAAGAAATGCAGATTTCTAGTTTCATATCACACTAAGCTGTGCAAAAATAGTAAGCTACAGAGAGACATAAGATCAGTGCTTTAAGTTACTTAGGGCTGCCTTACATATAGTATAAAGGTCGGCAGATGGGGTTGAGGAGATGGTAGCACGTCTGGATTTCAACACAGAAGGATCCTCGAGGCTAGAGCTCACCTCTCACTAAGTCATCTCAGCTACATTGGCAGGTCCAGCAGCAGGAACATGTGGAGGAGGAAACATGGTCATTTGCTGTCTTCAGGTCTGCCCATCAGCTACCGGAGCTAACAATAGCCTCCAGACTGCTCGCTGCTGCCCCCTCCACAGCAGCTGGAGTGGTCTGAGGGCCAGCTATAGCAGCCAGAGCTCTGGTGTCTGTGGCGGTGGGAACTGTGGTACCTGTGGTGGCTCAAGCAGCAGTCACCACCCCTACAGCTGCAGCAGCCACCAGAACTGCAGCAGCCCCCAGAGCTAGAGCCACAGCAGCCCCCAGAGCTGACACTGCAGAAAGAAGAGACTGGGGGCACTTAGGGGGACACTTTGGGGGGCATTTAGGGGTGGGGCACTTGGGAGAGCATTTGGGAGTACACTTGGGAGGTGTTTGGCACTATTGCTGGTTCTACCGGCAGGATATCTCCAAAGGCAGTAATTCAGGACCTGAGAGGGACAGTCAAATCAAGTTAGAGCAAATCACATGTCACCCTGCACACTCTTGCCTTTTCTGATTCATTTCTAGTTCCTTCATTTTGATGAACTATTTAAGTATAGTCCTACATATTTAATCAGTGAATGTTTGAAAATTTCTAGCAATTCAGTAAATACTCTTGTCTCTTTTTAGTGCAATTTCTTTTTAATATGGTAGATAATCATATGTTTTACAAAGCAGGAAATTTGGTGTGTAAACCACATGAAAAAATTGCCAAATTTAACATGTAGGAAGTTAAGAAGGCAGTCCCTCCCCCACATCATTATCTAGAAACCTAGAACTGTCTAGCCTAGGAACATGGGGATGTAAACACTTTCTTGAACAATGAGAAGGATTAATTCCTTCTTGGAGTAACTTCACTGTAATTTTGTCCTGCAAAACCTTGATCATGAACAATAATAAATGTTCTTAGAGACTGGCTGGAGTGACCAGCTCCCTTTGTTCATGAAGAACCTGAAGAGTAGTACTTTCTATGCCCACCTGCAACTTGAAGTCAGGTACCCTGCTCTATTGAGCTGGAACTCTGCTTTTCTAGCATACTGAGGCCACATAATTATTCCTTGGTACTGAAATTCTCAACCTGTTGTGTCCAGTTTATGACCATATTACCCTGAACGAACCCAATCTCATCTGATCTCTGGAGCTAAGCAGAGTCAGGCCTGGTTAGTACTTGGATGTGAAGCCTGTTAATATCCAACTTCTTAAATTGATTTCCACTTCCAGTTAAGATCCATAAATAGATGCATTGCACAAAGCCAAAAGGATTCTAAATTTATTTCTTTCTTTAAAGGTTGCAAACTACTATCTCCAACTCATATTTCCTAGAAAACATGACAGGCCTTCTTGAAAATAGTTGTTCTAGTAGAGTATGTTGACTCGGGCTTCAGTCTCCTCTGACCTTAGAGCTCAGCCTGTGCAGATCAATCTGTCTCAGCAGAAATGAGAACCATGTAATTCTTTGTGTTTCCAGTGGACGTACCACCTCCCACCCCTGGCAGCTGTGCACTTCCTCCATTGTCTTCCTACTACTTCTCTCCCTTCATCCATGTGGACTCCAGGTCCTGGGGCATGACCCAGAATCTCCTCCTTCTCTTGTCTAGGGTATTTCTCCAGAGAAGCTCTTGTTCCTGTACCCAGGAGACACTTACCAAGGTCACCGGCATTACAGATCTGTGAACACCTCAGGAGGTGAGTGGAAGGAGGCCTTCTGGCCCTGAGCCATTTTATACTGGCCTTGGGCTCTTTCCGTTTATGAGACAAAACCTGAGTATGGGGCCCGCATCCAGCCACTCACATATCTTGTGACTGATGATGAGTTGCATTCCTTCACCTGGCAGCTTCTGCTACAGGGCTCAAGGAAGTTGTTTACAGTTCAGAATATGACTTAGCAGTGAGGGTGATGTCAAAAATATCTACCATCCCATCCCATTCTGATCTCCTTGGAAAGTAGTTGCCTTACTTGATTTTGCGTCCTGGACCTGACTGGGTTTGACTGTTTCTCAAGTCCTGAACACTCACCCTCCAAGTTACCCCTCTGGGGGCTCCAACTGCTATTGAAGGGGCAGCAGCCAGCAGTCTGGAGGCTGTTGTGGCTCCTGTAAATAGATGAGTAGACTTGACGGCAGCAAATGGCCATGTATTTCCTCTTCCTCTTGCTCCAGCTTCTGGACCTGCCCACATTGCTGAGAAAAGGCCTGGAGAGGACTGAGCTCAAGCCTAGAGGATCCTTCTGTGATGGAGTTCAGGACTCTTAAACTTCTCCCTAAACACAATTAGTGCCCTCATTCCCAGTATATGTGACTGTCTTGTGTCCGCTGCAGCACATACTCTACATCCTTCTGTGGTTTAGTTCTTTGCACAGCCAGGGGATATGAAACATAAAACAAGAAGTCTACATTTAATGATTGATTGTAATTCCTGTTTGTGTCATCACTATTCTCCTAATCTATTCTTGACTCCTAAGGCTTGAGTATCTGCAGACTTTCCAATTGTATACTTGTGCCACCAATATCCTTTATAGTAAACTAAAATGCCCTTGGTTCATAATTCAATATAGTATCCCTTGTGTTTACTGTCCTGATTCACCAGTGTCCTTCAGGCTATGATGGTTTTAGAGCTGTATCTTTGAAGACCTTGACCTTTGGTAAGAACCATTGGTTTGGCAGAATGGCCCACAATTTGGGTTTGTCTGATGATTTTCCTTGAATAAATTCAAATTATATATTTCTTCCAAAATCCCATTACAGTGATATTATAGCCTTCATAGGTCATAATATCATATCACAAAAGATTTCTGACTCTCACATTCCTGATGATATAATTTTGACCTTTTGGTTTAGTTGATATCTTTCAGATTTTGCTACTGCATAGTTACCATTAATAATGTATCAGAAGATATTTTGAGACTACTCAACTACTTACATATTAAATACTTGTATCTTATCAAACAATTCAAAATTTCCTTGTGGTTCATTGTAGTTCTTCTATGAAGTAAATCTTAGCATGATGTTGTGGTAGCATTTACTATAATTTGTATTTTATGAATTGAACATATAATGTGCATTGCTGAACTCTCACTCTACCTATGAATATTCTTCAAAGAACATTCCTTTCATTTATTTATCATATATCACAACTTTTGTATCCTTAGGCCAAATACCAAGAAGAACAATTATTATGTGGAAAGACATGTTCTTCTTAAATCTAAATTCACTGAGCATCAGTATGTGCTCTTTGCCATCTAGAATAATTGTGTTAATTTAGATCGTTGCCACAAACTATCATGTACCCTGAGTGGTACAATTATTGTTACTTGAAATACATAATAAATCTGAAATCTATTTCCCAAATTACAATGTATTTCTTCATTGTATTTTTAATATTCATCTATATATTAAGGATATTAATTTTTATGTAGGATATATATTATACTTTATTGCTTTTCTTTTTGCTTTATATGTGGTAATTATTACCACATAAAATTGTCTTTAAAAATTATCAATGTCTGTATAGATTCTTAAAATTGATGGTGTTCCCAAATATTTTTATCTTCCTTGACTTTATCAATGGCAGTTTCTTATTTTAGACTATTCTCATCAATTATAATTTCAAAGAAGTTTTGAGGAATGGAAAACTAAATTCATCACTGTGCTAGCTTGTGTCTAGGGAGGAGAGCAAAAGGCATAGAAAAAAATTAATTTGATGTGAGTTTTTTGTCTTAGGCTCAGCAGTGTTCCATGCCATTTTCTAGACAGATCATAGCTATGGAGAAGTAGAGACTTCAAAAAATCTTATCTGGATAAAAGCTAGGCTCACAGAATGGATTCGAGGCTATTTTGGTTGCTTTCCTTTCGTTGTTGAGACAAAATGCCTGACTCCCAAAATGAAGGAAGGAAACGTTTATATCTTACAGTTTTTGGAGGTTTCAGTCCATAATCAGCTGGCTCCAAGGCAGGACATGGCACTGGGGCAACACTTCAAGGCAGCAGCCAGAGCAAAAAGAAGGAAACAAGCCTCTTCTCCTGGTTTATATTGTACACAGGTGATCCCCTGGCCCAGGGCAAGTGTAGCACTCAAAAATCTCCCTGCCTTCCATTGCACAGAATGAGGATATTTACAAAGTAAGAACCCTGGCTGCCTACTGAGACTCTCAGTTAAACTTACAAGCTGTTCCAGTTGACACAATGTATCAACTGTAACAAAAGCTATCCATAGCTAAAGTCCTGGCAAAAGGAGGAGCGCCAGTGATGTCAGCACTATAATGCTGACTCTACCAAGTCCAAGCAGATGGATAGCTCAGCTGCAGCCCTATCTCAGACAGAGGCAAGAACAAACGGGTAAGTACACTAAGGATGGACCACACCAGGAATATTTAAAAGTTTATGGGAGGTTTGGTTCAATTGATAACATCAAGGATATGTGAAAATAGTACTTTAAAGGCCATCTCTCCACAAGAAGATAAACACTAATAACATGATGGCATTGATTGTAAGAACTATTCTAACTGTATCTGGAGGAAGGCAGTGGGTGAACTGCTGGTCATTACGTAGACATAGGTTATATGAATGACAAGAGACAGGACCTTCTTTTCTATTTTAAAGACAATAAAACAAGGCAAAACAAAACAGAACAAAGCAAATCAGAACAGAACAATGCAAGCAACACATGACTTCAAAATAAGACAACAGGAAATCAAAAGAGGCTATCAGAATGTCCCTTGTTTTTTCGAAATAGTTGTCCATACCTTCACACACAATGAGTCCAAACAAAAACAAAATGGTATAAAACCAATCAAAACAAAAGAATGAAAGCATGACGGGCCTTCAAAACCAGACAATAGGAAATCAGCAATGGTTACCATAATGTCTCTTGCTTTCTTCAAGGTCCATACCTTCATACACATTGAAATCAAATAATAGAAAAGAGACTAAAGCCAATCAAAACACAGAATAAAAGCATTATTGGACTTCAAAACAAGATGATAGGAAATCAGCAATGGCTACCATAATGACTTGTTTTCTTCTAAGCAGCTGTTCATACTATCACACATAATAAAATCAATTCTTTTAAACTCTTTAGAAAAAGTTCTAGGCATGTATAAGCCTATACATGTGCATATATCCTTTCTGTATTAGAGGGAAAAACAAAACAAAACAAAATACAAGAAAAATAAGAAACAAAAGAGACAAATAAATAACAATAACAAAAAACCCCAAACAATAACAATACAGGCTTTCAACAAGGTGATAGGAACATAACTAAGGATGTGATTTTGCATAATTATCTTCAAAAGAGTTACTCAGATTATCAGATATAGAGACCTGCAAAATTAATCTAATCCTATGACTCTTAACTGTTTTGTTCCATGAACTCATAGAATTTATAGTACAATCATCTTAGCTATTTTAAGTGTATATATGCAAATTTATCTTTTTTTTCTTTTCCCTTCCTTCTTTTCTCCTTTTCCCTATTTGAGTTATTTTCTCCTCTTTAAGCAGTTTCTTACTCTTTCACAATATTTATTGAAGATTTTGTATCTTATTTACTCTTTCAGTTTCTTACACTTGAGAGACAATATGGTATTTACACATGTGAGTTTAATTTATTTCACTTGTGAGTATGGTCTTAAGTTGCATCCACTTACCTATAAAAGCCTCAATGTGGTCTTTCTTTATAGCTGAGTAGTATTCCATTGTATAAAAATACCACATCTTTTTATCCAATCCTCATTTGATGGGCATTTGAGGTTTTTCCAAGATTTAACTATTGCAAATTGTGCTGCCATAAACATGGGGGTACATACATCAATGTGGTATGATGTTTTTAGTTCTTCTGGAAAAAGGCCCAGAAGCAGGATAGCTGGGTCAATTAAGATTTCCCATCCCAGCTTTTTGAGGAATCTCAAGACTGAATTCCATAGTGGTTGACCAGTCTATACTCCCACCAACAGTACAGAAGAGCTCCTTTTCCCTTACAGTCTCTCCAACATTTTTTATTGGTTTTCTTAATCCCGGCCATTCTTCCTGGAGTGAGCTGGAATCTCAGTGTTGCTTTAATTTACATTTTTCGAATGACCGATGATGTTGAACATTTTTTCATGTATTTATTTGCCAGTTGTATTTTTTCAGTTGAGTTTTACATATTCATCTCAGATGCACATTTTTGGATTGAGTCTTTGAATTTTGGGGGCCTGATATTTTTTAATTCTTTATATGTTCTAGATAGAACTGCTTTGCGTGAGGGACAACTGACTAAGATTTTTTCCCCAATTCATGGATTTTCTTTCAGTATGTTTGAGAATTCTTGTGACATACAAAAACTTTTTAATAAGACAAGATCCAAGTTGTCGATTCCAGAAGTATTTTCCATGCAGTTTGATTTTTTTTTTTTTTGTATAAGACTGAGGTAGAGACCATCTATTCCAATTTTCTATAGGGTTCTTATCATGAATGAGTGTTGAACTTTATCAAAAGCTTTTTCTGCATCTATTGATGATCATGTGATTCTTGTCTGGCTCTATTGATATGATGTACTACATTTATTGATTTGCATGTGTTGAACCATCCTCACATTCCTGGGATGAATCCCATTTGGTTGTGATGTATAATCTTCTTGATGACTTCCTGCATTCTGTTTGCCAGAATTTTATTAAGGATTTTTGCATCTATGTTCATTAAGAGATTGTCCTGTAATTCTCTTTTAGGTTGGGTCTTTCTGTGGTTTTGGTATTAGCGTAATACTTGCTTTGAGGAATGAGTTAGGGAGAATTGTTTCCCTTTCAATTTCCTTGAAGAGTTTGAGGAGTTGTTGGAATTAAGTCTTCCTTGAATTTCTTATAGAATTTATCTGTGAATCCATAAAGATCTGGGCTTTTCTTTGTTGATAAGGTTCTAATTACAGTTTCAATTTTGTTAACTGAAATTGGGTTATTCAGCAGTTTTACATGTTCTTGATCCAGCTTTGGTAATTCATATGTTTCTAGAAATCTGTCCATTTCTTCTGTTATGAAACATAGGAGAGTAAAGATTATCAAAGTAGGTATTGATGATCTTCTGTATTTCCACAGGATTTGTATTGATTTCACCCTTTCCATTCCTTATTGCATGAACTTGAGGTTTTTCTTTAGTTTTTAAATAAGGCTGGCCAGCAGTTTATCAATTTTATTTATTCTTTCAAAGAACCAACTCTTAGATTCATTAATTCTTTGTATTGTTTTCTTAGTCTCTGTTGCATTACTTTATGCTCTGATCTTTATAATTTCCTCCCTTCTTTTGGCTGTTGGCTTGACTTGCTCTTCTTTTTCTAGACGTTTGAGGTGTTTGTTTGTGTTTGTTCTATTTTCTGATGCAAGAATTCACCACAATAAATTACCCTCTGGGGACTGCTTTCATTGCATCCCACAGGTTCCAGTAAGTTGTATTTGTATTTTTGTTTGCTTGTAGATATTGTTTAATTTCTTATTTAATTTCCTCCATGACTCATTGATTGTTCAGGAGTGTATTATTTAATTTCCATGTGTTATGGAGTTTTTGTAGTTTCTTTTGTCATTAATTTCTAGTTTCTTGATACTACAATCAGATAATATGCATGGGATAATTTCAATTCTTTTGAATTCACTTAAGCATGTTTTATGGGCTAATATATGGTCAATTTTAGAGAATGTCCCATGTGAAGCCGAGAAGAATGTATATTCTGATTTTGTTGGGTAGAACACTGTACACATCTATTAAGTCCATTTGTTAAGAAGTTTGATTCAGTTCTGTTCAGTTGCTGATTTTCTGTCTAGTTGATGTGTCTCTTTGTACCAATAGAGTGTTAATGTCTCACATTATAATTGTTTTATTGCTTGTTTATGTTTTCAATTCTATTAACATTTGATTTATATAGCTGGGTGCTCCCATATTTGGTGCATATATATTTAAGATTGTTATCTCTTCCTCTTGAAGTTTTCCCCCAACTAGTATGTAGTGACCTTGTCTCTTTTGATCATTGTTGGTTTGCAGTTCACATTGTCTACTTTTTTAGGGGAGGATTCTTGTCTCATGAAGTATTTTTTTCTATCCTCTGATTTTCAGTCCATGAGTTCCCTTTTGGGTTAGAAGGGTTTCTTGTAGACAGCATATGGTTAGATGTTGTTACCTGATCCATTCTGCCAGTTTGTTACTTTTAATTGATCAATTGAGGTCATTTAGATTAATGGTTATAACTGATATGTATTGGCTTATTTTTGTCATGTTATATTTCTGCTATTTGTTCTTTACCTTTCCCCTCTCTTTGTTTGCCCTGCTTGGTGGTTTTATTTCTGTTGGTGTTCTGGAAGTCATAGTTATATCTATATCTTTCTAGAATATCTTTCAGTATTATTTGCAGGGTTGTTTTGGTGGTCATGAAGTTCTTCAGCTGTTATTTATCATGGAAATAATTTTTTTCTTCACTAATTTTGAAGGATAGTTTTGCAGAGTACATCAATTGGGATTGTAAGTCACTTTCCTTTAGAATTTGAAATATTTCACTTTATACTCTTTTTTACTTGATTATTTGTGTTGAGAAGTCTGTTGTGATGCTGAAGTTTTCCTTTATAGGAAATAAAGGAAATAAAGTTTTCCAAATAAAGTTTTCCTTTATTTGTTTCTTTTGTATAATAGCTTTTAATATTCTGTTTTATGTTGAATTTATGGGATGTTGATAACTATATGTCTGGGTGTAGATTTATTTTGGTTATGGCTAATGAGAGTTCTGTATGCTTCATTTATCTTGTATGTCAGTTTCTTGTCTCATGTTTGGGAAATTTTTGACTATTACTTCTGTAAATAATCTTTTTATATCATTTGTATTGTTACTTTCTTTTTCATTTATTCCTATCAATATTATATTGTTTTTCTTTTCATATCTTGCCACTGTTGAATTATTTCCTGATTCCTTGTTATTTAAAAAAGATATTTCCTTTTCTGTTCACTAGCTGCAACCTTGTCTTTGAGATCTGAAAGACTATCTTCACATTCATTGAGGCAGTTTTGCCAGATTTTGATGGAATTTTTGATTTCATGAATAACTCTTTGAATCCATTTCATGCATTCTAATTCTTTCTTGTATTGTTCATTCAAGGTTTCCATCATTTTGCAGTTCTCCTCTATTTTTTAAACTATGTCTTCTTTAGATGTGTTCAGCATTTCTTTCATTATGTTTATCATTTCTTGTTTTATCTGGGAGATTACTGAGTTCCCTTACAGATTCATGGAGTTGTTTCTTTACTTTAGTTGCTATCATTTCAGAAGTTTCAGGTGTATGCCTTACACTTTCTTCTTTGGCCATATCTCCTAGGCTTGTTTGAGATGGGTTGGAGGTTTGAGATTACAGTTTGCTCTTTCATTTTGTCATTTTCCTGTATTCCTCTGAGGCAGCTGAATGCAGAGTCTCAGTTGTTTCCTGGATTGAAGATGACTGTCCATACTTCAGCAAGTTTCCCCAATTGAGTGGGGGTCATTAGGCAGGCCTTACTGTGCCCCTACTGGCACTCAAAGGCTCCATGAATGGAAAGAGTATGCTGGGTGGACATTCAGCACACCTCCATGACACGCCAAAGCTTCTTGGCTGCTTCAGGTTGCTGAGCAGGGACCTACCAGCTCCTGAATGGTGTACAAGGCTGAACGGTAGGCGGAGTGCATTGTGCAGGCCTTTGGCTCATGCTACACGGTGTCCCAAAGCTCCCCAGATGCTTGGAGTAGCTGGATGGGGTCCTACCAGGTTCTGAGCAAGGATCCCATGGCTGCACAGCTGGGTAGAGTTTGCTGTACAGGCCTTCAACTCGCATCTCTCAGCATGCTGCCTTCTTGGGTGGAAGCAGAGCTCAAATTAGGATAAAAGAACTTTCTTGATATTCCCACATCAGATTCATAAAAACTTTTAACATCCTAACAAATATAAGGAAAAATAAGTTATTAGGAAAGTTTTATTTAGGTCTGCATAATTGTTAAAAGCCTAAAATACTATGAAATATGGTCTTTTGTTCTATCTCTAGCTTAAGCATATGTCACCTACTCTCAGAAATGTTCTCAGTAGAACTACATTGTTGTTTGAATTTTTATTACGCTTGCATATGTAGTACATGCCCTGACTCTTGCTCTGGCAGAAAATACAACTCAATTCTACTTGTGTTTTAACTTATATGTGATATATTACTCAAATGAGATTATAGTGAATTTTCTGACAGCCTGGTTTAGATTTTATATTTCTTTTTTTTCCTCTATCATCTCATGTATTTTTACATTTTTTTTTATTTTACAGAGAATAAAACAAAAGAAAGCAAAACAGAACAAAGCAAATCAGAACAGAGCAATGCAAGCAGCATTGTGCTGTGTACTTCACAAGACAACAAGACATTGACATTGGCTACAGTAATGTCTCTTGTTTTCTTCAAAATAGTTGAACATACCTTCACATACAATAATGGTAAACATAACAAAATAGTATAAAACCATTCAAAAGAATGAAAGCATCACAGGACTTCAAAACCAGATAACAAGAAATGAAAAATGGCTACTATAATATCTCATTTTCCTCAAAAAAGTTGTCCATACCATCACACATAATAAAATAAAATGAAACACAACAGGATAGAACCAAGCACAGCAGAAGAACAAAAGCGTTGTGGGGCTTCAAAGCAAGATGATAGGAAATCAGCAGTGGCTACTATAATGTCTCATTTTCTCCAAATAGCTGTTCATATCATCACACAAAATAAAATCAAACAAAATAGAACAAAACCAACTAAACAAATGAAAGCATTATAAGACTTCAAAGCAATATAATAGAAAACCAAGATTACCATAATATATCTCATTATATTCAAAAAGCTGCCTTTATTATCAGACAGAGTAAAACCTAACAAAACAGGACAGAACAAAACCAAACCTAACAAAATTGTGAAAATAATACAAGAGGTCAAGACAAGACAATAAGTAGTTACCATCTCTCCCTCCCAGCTGCTTCCTCCCCTATCATTCTTACAGTAACTATTTTGTTTTTGGATACCATTAACTCCTTCTGTTTCTTATGCTAGGGTTCATGCTTATGAATTCAAACTCTTTCACCCATAAACATGATCTTCACTTAGGTCGATTTACCTACAGAAGTCTTGAGATTATTCTACTTTATAGCTGGGAAGCTTTCCACTGCATGAAAATTATGTATCATTCTTATACATTGTGTGGTTGATGGGCAAGTTACTCTTGCTTTTTTTTTTCTGGTCTCCTGTCACTTGGAGTAATTGTTTTCTTTTCCTTGATTTTCAGTCTATGAATTTCCTTTACAGTTAAATGTGTTTCTTGTATACAGTACATCAATGGATCCTGTTTCTTGATCCACTCTCCCTGTGTTTCATCTTATTGCTGAACTGAGGCCATCTACATTAATGGTTACAACTAGCATACACTGGTTTGTCTCTGCCCTGCTATCCTCCTGCTGTTGGCCCTCCACTTTTCCTCTTCATTCAGTTGCTTGTCTTGTTTGGTGATCCTCCTCTGCTGCTGTTCCTAGAAACATGATCATCTTTATCTCTCTCTAGAATGTCCTTCAGCACTCTCTGTAGGGTTGGTTTGCTAGTAATGAACTCTTTCAGTTGTTCTTTATCATGGAAGTATCTTATTTTTCCACCAATTTTGAAAGATAGCTTTGCAGAGTAGATCAATCTGGGTTGGAAGTTGTTTTCTTTCAGGCTTTGAAACACTTCTTGACTTGATGGATAAGTCTGCTGTGATTCTGATTGTTTTTCCTTTATAGATGATTTGTTTCTTTTCTCTAACAGCTTTTAATATTCTATTCTTGGGCTGAATTTCTGGGATCTTGATTATTATATGTCTGGGTGTAGATTTACTTTGGTTATGGCTAGTTGGAGTAATATATGCCTCACTTATCTGCATGCCAGATCCATTCCCCATGTTTTGAAAGTTTTCTTCTATTACTTCTGTAAATAGCCTTTTAATGTCATTTGTGTTGACCTCTGATTCTTCACTAATACCTATCATTCTTAAGTTATGCTTCTTTGCATTGTCTTGTAGCCACTGAGTTATTTTCTGATTCTGAGTTGTTTTAAAGAGATCTTTCCTTTCATGATCACTAGCTGCAATTCTATCTTCAAGGTTTTATAGATTCTTTAGTCCCTTTCAAGGAGTTTGACCAGTTTTGATTGAATTTTTAATTTTCTGAATCTCTGTTTGAATCTGTTTCGTGCATTGTAATTGCTATCTATATTCATTCAAGGTTTCCATCATTTTCCTATGCTTCTCCTTTTTGTCTATGCCATTTTTGGATCTGCTGAAAAATTCTTTCAGTATGTTTGTGATTTCTTCTTTTACCTGAGACATTATTTCTGATTTGACTGCATTTATAACCTCATGAAGTTGTTTCCTTCCTTCTGTTGCTATGCTCACAGAGATTTCAGGTGTATGACTTCCATTTTCTCCCAGACTTTTTCTATGTGGGCTGGAGGTCTGAGATTGCTTTTTGCTCCTCTGTCTTGACAGTCTTCTGGGTTTCTCCCAACAAGCTCATTGTGGGGCCCCAGGCACTAAGGACTTTGGCTGCCCCTCCATGGTGTAGAGGGATGGGACAGGCATTTGGGTTCCTCTAACTCCAGGTTTACAGGGAGGTAGCAGGGCATTGAGCAGACCTCTTCAGACCTGTGCAGCTACACTGGAGCTTCCCTGATGATCAAGGGTGCATAGAGGTGGGGTGGTGGCAGACACACAGGGGTGTATTTGTCTGATTGTGCTATTGGTTGATGGCTGCCTGAAGGAACCAAGGGCCTCAAATGGTGGCCTACAGATGCACAGGGCTTACCTGGCTGTGTGTCCCTGTTCCTGATGGCCACCTGCAGGAAGGAGCCTTCCGGTGGCAGCTCCCTGCAGGCAGAGGCAGATCTGCTGGCTCTCTCTGCCCACACTGGGAGCCCATAGGAAAGATTCTTCAGTGGTGGCACCCAACAGGCTGAGGCAGATCTGGATGTCTTTCTCTGCCCATGCTGTGCACCTATTCTGTGTGCCCATAGGAAAGGGCCTTCTGGTAGCAATGCCTGGCAGGCAAAGGCGGATCTTGATTTTATATTTTTTATCTCTACTAATTCAACACAGGACTGCACACCAGATGTTTTGACTTTTAAAGCCTCTATTAATAGTACCAGACTGTACAGTTTATAAATATTTTGTTCTCATGACATCAATCGCCCTCATAGAAAACTATACTTTGAGACAGGCATGAGGCATGTGTGGCCACATCAACACGACACATTTACCACTGTCTCAGTAGTATGATATTTGTTCTCCTGATCACATTATTTCAAGAGGTTAGTAAAGGTAGAGTTATCAGGATATGATAGTGGTTCCTTGGTTTTCCTAATAGAAGCTCTATTCAGAAGCTCAGCTCTTTATTTCTAGCATGATGGGGCTAAGATGCCATCTGTTGCGTGCTCCTGTCTCTAAACAGCCAGTACCTAAATTATCCTCCTTGACCCAACTTGTCTTTTGGTGATTAGTAAGCAGCATACTTGATTGAGAAAGAGAGGCATTAAATACTTGGCTATGAGATATGATGGGATAGATATCAGGTCAACCTAAACATCCTTACTAGCAAATCATTGACTTTCTGAAAGTTTTAATTTGGGAAACATGCCTCTTTTTTAACTTTCACCATCTCATAGGTTGTAAGAAATTACTGCTGAGATCCATTCATAAGTAGTTCAAATTGAATAGTTGTTTTTTCTTTGTGACTCAAAGCTAATGGCAAATAAACCTATGATGTTTGGGTTTTTTCTTATCTCACCAAAATCTTTTAACCATTATAAAGAAAGAACTCATGTAGCTTGGAAACACTATTCAACGAATGCAGTTTAAAACTGGACAAAAGACCTGAATGGATAATTTCTCAAAAGACATACAAATGGTCAACAGGCATATGAAAATGTGCTGAACCTCACTAATCACCCAGAATGCAACTCACAGCTTAATGAGATAACACCTCACATTTTAGTTTAAATATCTAATATTTGAACGATGAATAAGGACAAGAGGTGGCAAGGATTGGCCAAAGGGAATCCTTGCATACTCTTAGTAGGAACATCAACTGGTAAAATCATAGAAAAACATATGGAAGTTCCTTGAAAATTAAGAACAGAACTACATCATAATCCAACATTTCCACTTCTAGGTATACTTTGTAAAACCAAAAGAAATAAAATTAATGTCTTACACTCCTGTATTCAACCCAGCACTATTGACACTGGCTAATATATAGGAACAATCTTAATGTCTGTCAGTAGATGAACTGATAACAAACTGTTATGTCTATGTGAGATATATTTTGGCCTTAAGAAGGAAGGAAACAGTGTCATTTGTGACCTAGATAAATTTAAAGTATATTATGCTAAAAGAAATATGCCATGCACAGAAAGATAAATACTATATGATGTTAATTATACGTGGAATCTGAAAATGTCAAATGCACAGAAACAGAGAGTACAGTGCTTTGCAGGGACTGGGAGAAAGGGAGATATAGGAAAATGTTGGTAATTTTAGTTGATCAAGATAAGTAAACTCCAGAGAACTAATGCACAACAATGTGACTGTAGTTTAAAATATTTTATTGTATACTTGAAAGTTTCCAGGAAAGGAACTCTTAAATGCATCACACAGACACACAGATACACACAAATGACTACATGCTGTCAGAGATACATTCATTAACTCAGAGATAGTAAATAGTTCACAACATATATGTATGTCAAACAATCAAGTTGTAAATCTAAGTATATATAGTACCTGTCAATTCTGCTTTAATTTAGTTGGAAAAAATTTTTTTAAATTGGAGAAAATGTGTTTGAAATTCCATACAGAAGACAATGTTGTTACTATTTTAAATAGTTTCTTTTAAAATTTAAAATTTTCAGTGTTGCTAGTGTTGTAAATTTTAATCTCTTATGTTGTAATTTGGCTGAATGTTCCTATTACTTCACTTGTGGTAAACAATCTTATTTATTTGTTCTTTAATTATTATTGTTCATATCACTGGGAAAATTCAATAACAACTTTTATGTGACAGGATATATTCATGTAATTAATTTCTTCTAACAAATTTTTCTCAAATGAATGGAAAATTGCTCATTCCCAAACTCAGAATAAGTGATTTGGACACAATCAGAGCAACAGTGAGTTTCAGGAGCCTTTTGAATCTTATCAGTCTTATAAATGGAATAGCTCCCTTCTAAAGAAATGAGATATTTCTTCTTTATAAGTGAGTTAGATAACTTTTATAATCTAATTTCAGTGGCTATTGTTTTTATTCTTTAAAAAATCAATCACTCATAATCTGCCAAATTATTAATAGGAATATTTATTTTTAAATCAATTTATAGGTATACTATATTAATAAGAGTATGTTTTGGTTAGCTTTACATTACTGTAACAAAATATCTAAATAATCAGCCTATAAAGAAGAAAGTATTATTTGTCTCAGATCTTTGGAGGATGTAGTTCATGATTGAGTAGTCCTATTGTTTTACCCCCCTGGCAAGTCAGTATATCATGGCATGAATGCATCAGCAGAATAAAAGCTTTTCATAATTGCCAGGAAGATAAGAAAGAGGAAGGAGTGGAACTCCATGATTTCTTCAAGGAGATGTATGCAATGGCCTAAGGACCTTTCATTAGGCCCCAACTTTCTAGTAGTTCCACCAACTCTCATTAATGCCACCCTAAAGATCAAGCATGTAACACAGAGGCTATTATAGAAGGATAGTTATATTTAAACTACAGTAAGATATTAGTCCAATCCATATTGTACATATTGTATTTTCTCATGTTCGCTTCTATCTTTCCATCTTTTATAATAGTGTCTATAAAGTTCGACTTTAAATTTCATAATAATGTGGCTAAATGTGTTGAAATTTTCCTTACTATATTGTGAAGTTTGTGCTATTTTTAAAACTTTCTCCTACTGACTAAAAATAATCAACTATATTTTTATAGTGTTACTTGCAATTATGATTATATGACTGCAACACTTGCCCAAAGTCATCATGTTATATGTGGAAAATAAGTGGATTTTAATGTCTGATAATTATTATAATATGACACAGAAGTTAGGGAAGAATTTTTAGTAGAAAAAGTGGAGAATGGGGGGCACACAAATGAAGAGATGATGGTCTTCTGCCATATCTAGAAAGGGCATTAGACATCTGAAGGGTACAAGTTGTTAACATATCAACGATCATAATTATTCCTGCTCCAGGGTCTTGGTTAAAGGGAAAATAGCATTAGAGAAAAACGCAAGAATGCATTCAGATACAAACTTTTGCTGGTTGACACCAGACCCCATTATCTGTCCAAAGAGAGGGGAATGATAACGCAAGCAGGAAATGAATGTGTTTCAGAGTCAGCTGGGGAGCAGATTCCAGATTTTATCATTCCAGTTCAGGTCACAGAATACATTGCCAGGGGAGACAGAGATCTCTAATGTTTTTAGGGGGACAGTCTAGATTTCTGGACACAAGCCAGGGAGATAGATGCTCAAGGCCGGAGCCCAACTTTTGCTAGGACCTCTCACTCATTCATGCAGCCTCGGACAGCGGAGAAAGTCAAGCCCACTTCAGCAACAACCTCCAGACTGCTGGCTACTGCCCCCTCCACAGCAGCTGGAGCCCCCTGAGGGCTGGCTGCAGCAGCCAGAGCTCTGCTGTCTGTGGCGGTGGGACCTGCGGCGCCTGTGGTGGCTCAGACAGCAGCCTCCACCCCCAGAGCTGCAGCAGCCCCCAGAGCTGGAGCCACAGCAGCCCCCAGAGCTGGAGCCACAGCAGCCCCCAGAGCTGACACTGCAGCAGGAAGAGACTGGGGGGCACTTAGGGGGACACTTTGGGGGGCATTTAGGGGTGGGGCACTTGGGAGGAGGCTGGCACTGTTGCTGGTTCTGCTGGCAGGACATCTTGGTGGGTGAGTAGGAATTCAGGAGCTGAGAAAGAATCAAGTACAAATTAGACCCTGACCACAGATCACATTTGGGCACTCTAACACTCTTAGCATCACTTGAGCCATAGAAACATCATCTCTAGTGGTTTTCTTTCTGATGCTTTCTCCATATTCATACATCGTCACATTTATGTCTTTGAATTCTGTGTGCACATAGAAATTGCATAAGAACTGACATTGTTATACAACAGTAGCAAACTGAGACCAAAAAATATAGAACATATTTAAGTAAAAGATTTGTGGGAGGAAATTAAAGAAAGAAAATCGTTGCAATATCTTGAGACTAAAATTGCTCAATTGAATGATCATTTCAGGGAAAATACCTTTTAAAGAAAAAGCAATATTTTCTTCTTGTCATAACTTATAAGATGATAGTATCATGCAAATCAAGGTTGCTAAGGATCTAGAGAATACTGAGTCAGTAAGCTTACTCCATCAGAGAAGAGACTAACAAACTTATCAAATCCTGCGGACATGGGGCTTGAATCCCAGGCACCTGGGTTCAGCCCAGAGCACAGATGTCCTCAGTTCACAGATGACTAGAGTTTATCAGTTAGCATGACAGGTCTCAGGCATGTGGTATCCTAATCAACTTGAGAAGCACCAACAAACCTCACACTCCTAGATGTGTGAGTTTCCCAAGCACAGAGAAGCACTTGGGTTCTTTTCAGGCTCCAGTTCTTCCTTTGCTGACAGGGACAGGGTGGACTTCTCAGAGATATACTCCATCCTGTCCAAATAGAGGGACTCTGTGTTTCAGTGGCCCTTGTCTTGATGAGTCTACTGCACTACAGAGAAGTTTGTTATCTCCAGATCCCAAAGGCACATACATTAATTTTTCCCTCATTCCCTCACTGGTGCAGAGCATGTTTTGTTCCCACTTTTCAGTCTTCCCTAAATTCTCCTCCTCTGAAGGTACCTCTCTCACTGAGGTCCCTTCCCAGCCTCCCCTCTTACTGCTATTCTCAGTGGACACTTACCAGGGTCACAGGAGCACAGAATCTCTTTACACCTTGGGAGGTGAGTGGATGGAGGTGCTCTGTTCCTGTGCCCTTTTATTCGGGCCATGAGCTCGTCGTTAGCATGTGAGGCAGGTCCCAGGCATGAGAGGACCTGCCTCCTTGCCACCCACATGATATAGTGTAAATGATGACTGAATGTTTCTCACCTGCCTTCCTTCATCATGCTTAGAGATGCTAAGTCTTGGTAGGAATAGAGTGGCAGGTTAAGGGGCAATTTTTGTATGAGCTGCTATTTTATTCCCTATCATAAGGCAAGCCTTGAAGAACTCTCAGTTCTTGTTTTTGAAACTTGGGTCCCCAGTTCTGTTGTTTTCTTCTTGCTGCTGATAAAAACTCATTTGCTCTTTATATTGTGTTGACTTCATGGGCTCTCTGCTTCGGTCCATGTCAACCACACAGTTTCTCAGCAAATTTCTCTCTGTTGTCTCGTTTGTTGCCTGATTTTACATAGCCTGTAGGCAGAGAACGAATCTTACATGTCTAAATGTATGTAAGGAAAATAATGAAAAAATATTTAATGACATAAAATTTTATTAAACTCAAATCTCAGTGTTTGTATTATTTTATTTATTTAGAACTCAAACATATCCATTCCTTTACTGTTGGTCTGTTGTTATTTTTATGTTATGACAGAATTGAGTAGCTGAGGCAGAAATACCACAGTTCTCCAAGTTTAAATATTTTGCCTCTTTTCCTTCATTAAAATAAAATTGCTACACCCTGGTGTTCATTGCACTGGAAGAGCCTAGAATTTGCCTAAGAATTAGCCTAAGACAAACTTAGAAAACAAGCCTGGTTCTGTTATCTGGTAGCTGTGCATCCTTGTGGAAATTATTTACCTGGATTAAGTTTTGTTTGTTTTATTAATACAAAGTACAGATAGTGGGGCAAGAAGATAGCAAATTTGAGCCCCATCTCAAAACACAGTGTCTTTGCCAGACCCTGTCTCAAAATCAAACAACAAAAACAAAATCTTAAAGGTAGTAGGAGTGCAGCTCAATGAAAAAGCACTGGCTCAGTCCCTAACAGTACACAAACACACATACACACACACACACACACACACTTGCTGGGATATTGTGCCAATCAGTGACAGTCAATAAGCAATATAAGGCAAGGTCTGGTAGATGGACAGTCCTAGGATGGACCCTCAAAAACTGAGATGCCTACACATTCTTTAATAAAAGAGAGTGGATGTCATTTTTAAGATACTGATTTTCAAGGTAAGTTAAATCTGAATCTTGAAGTTGCTTTTTTTC
>PVJX010019022.1:0-35660 GCA_004027295.1 Dolichotis patagonum
GTATATTTTAAATCTTAATTTTGACTACAAGATCATTAAGGGAAAGGGTTATAACTGGCTGTGTTTTGTGTTCTTTTGAAATGTAGCTATTGATTTGCATAGTGCCTTTCATATAGCTGAAATTTAGCAAATGAAATGAATGAAAAAATCAGTTAATTAGAAGAAATATCAGAATTTACCTTATAAAATTTGGCAGCTAGCTATCTCCTCCATAAATCAATTTCTAGTCAATTTCACATCACCAATTATTCATTGCAAAATGCTGTGCAAATCTTTTGTTCTCAAAAATTACTTTACCAATGGAACTGAGGGTATGTAACAAATAGAAGATGAAGAGGAACAAGAAAAGGAAAACGAAGAGGAGGATGAAGAGAAGTTTAGGTGAAGAAGAAGAAATAGCCAGAGACTGCAGGATTATCCAAATCATAAAATAAACTTGAAATTCCTTAACAATAACGTACTTTAGAAGTTGAGTCATAAAAGGCCACACATCACCACTAAAATAGTATGATTAAATCTGGATACCACATTTACCAAGAAAATCCTCATCTTGCATAGTATGGGTGGTATTCTTAACACTGAAACCTGGTACATAGACAAGTAGTCAGTTAGAAAAGGGAAGGAAAAATAAATTCTTTTACAATTTATTTTTTCACTTTTTATCTGTGCTAAACAGCTTTTACTATTTCCAAAATATAAATGGTAAAATAGCTTTTCAAAAACTGTATTTTAAAATCATCTGCCATTTGTTATATCTGACTGTAAATGCATAACATACATTTTGTTCCTCCTCCATGATTTCATTTAAACCATATCACAATATTACCTGTAAATTAGGTAGCAGTTTTGTTGGAAAACTTGTTAGACAGTTCTGGTCTTTGCTTTTCAAATGTCAGAATAGCATAAAACTATCAGTGGGAGAAGTTTCTAAGAGATTCTTTCATTTCCCATGTAATACCAAATTTTCTTTCTGTTTATTCTTGAGATGCACCTAATGAAAAAGGCAGAATGCCTTCCAGAGTCAACAAGACTCTTCCTCAAAGAAAAGAAAAGAAAAGAAAAGAAGAAAAGAAAAGAAAAGAAAAGAAAAGAAAAGAAAAGAAAAGAAAAGAAAAGAAAAGAAAGAGAAAAGAAAAGAAAAGAAAAGAAAAGAAAGGAAAGTCATTGCTTGAATACATTTTTAGAAAATTAGTTTATTGATCTTATTGTATTGGAAATAAATGAGAAATGCACATTCTAGGAGGAAGTAGTGATAATGCACCCCAAAGCTGATGTCAAATCTTCACCAAATCACAAAGCTGCCAGGAAGTACAAATTAGAAGGCAGAGATGGAGTGAGGGGGAGTCTTTGCTGGAATAGGACCCGATCTCAATCCTCTATAAAAAATATGTATGGCACAGGACTATAAATATTATTATAAAATGAACTATATAAATATCACTTCAACCAGGTCACTTTTCCAAAATAAAATAATGGTTTGTTCTCAAAGTTTTGATGACACATCAGTGTACTTCCTAGAAGACTGAAAACACCTGTTGCTCATTCAGTGCCCTCCTAAACAAAAATCTGCTTCTTCTCCAGCCTCTCTGTGCTTTAATGATTTAAAATTCTAGCTCTACTATTGAAGACACTTTGAAGAAAATGATACTACTCTATGATTCATAACTTCCTGGCTTCCTTCAGTTTTCTAGGACAATAGCCAAAACACATAATGAAAATATGAAAGAGCATCTTCTGTAGATGCCACCTGATATTTGGATTTGTCATACATCAAGTTCTCCTAGCTGCTGTTATCAGAAACCATTAAAACAGAATGATTTTTTCTAAGTTGATTCAAAATGTCTTAGTATCTCCAGAAAAATTATGTATAGAAATTGAATAATGACAATTATTAAAAACTGTAATAGTAGCAAATGTCTCTTAAGGTTGATGTTCATTTATCCAGTTTCCAGTGTTTATTTAGCATTCATATAGTGTACAAAGTCGAAGCACAAGAATTATTGACATTACATTGTCAAAAGATTAACTTCCACAATCTTCACATTTCTACCATTCCTTTTTGTGTATAAATACTTGTTTATCTTATTGTGATTCTTTTCTCATAATGTTCTTTCAGTCAAAGATGAATTGGTTTACATGCTTAAGGCCTTGATTTGAAGATAGCAGGCAGCATTAAAATGGTGTAAAAAATAATTTATACAAGTTCTGTAAAACTTGAGTTTATATTTTAACTGAAATCAAGAAATGTTGTAGAATTCTGAGCAGAGGATTAATATGAAAATATATATATTTCAAAAGGAGGAAATTAAGCAATTAAGTCAATTTCTTTCTGCAAATTTTGGATTATGGTTCAATATCTTCTGATGACAGATAACTCTGGTGTCCCACATACTTATTTACATACAAATACTTCCCATATACTTGTTTACATACAAATACACATCCATACATATACTTATTTACATAAAAATACATATACAAATATTTCACATTTAACTTGACAATCATAATATGGCAGACACCAAACTAGATGTTTGATCCTTACTACTCTTTTATTAAACTCAGTAAACATACTAATGTCTTTTTCCAGTAGAAACATGAGGCTTAGGAAGTTTAAGCATTCCCCCCAATTCCTACACTTGATAATAAAATCCATGGTCAAGTCCGTCTGGCTGTGGTATCAGTGCTCTGAGAAATTACGTGTACTGTCCACATTGAAGATCCTGTGCATCAAGGCTTTAAGAAAGAAAAATTTCCTTTTTACCTCCTTATTGTCAAACTCTGTTCACCCCTAGAATCTCTGTAGTCTCCTTCATAGTAGAAGGTTTTAGCAATTGATTAAGTATAACTCTCACCCCTGACAAAATAATTGGTGATTTCAGTATCTATGAAGATGATCTCAACATTTTTTCAATTTCTTAATGTGTGCCTTTTAAAACAAGCGTGTTTTCATATTAGGTCTTTAGTCAAAATTTCACTATTGCTCTTGATTTAAAAAAAGAACAAACACTTTCACTATGGTATACTTCTCATGACTTCTCAGGGAAACAGAACCATAGGATTCATGCATGAACATGCACACACTTACATATTTACATTATAATTGGAGCATGTTTACATAAAGAAGGAGGCAGAGAAGTCTGCTACTAAACATTTGTAAATTGCAAACCTTTTAATGATTTGATTCAGCCTCAGTCTGAAGACCCAAGCAACAGGAGCATCAGCGTCTAAGGACAGGAGAAGAAAGAATTGGGTTTTAAATGCAAGAAGAAAGACAATTTGTATTTCTTCACATTTTTAATTGCACCTCCAAAAGACACTCATGAAAGGATTTCTAGAACTGTTTCAGAAAGTAGCAAGAATGATGGGTGTCTTAGATACTTTCTTGGTGCTGGAACAAAATACTCAACATTCACAAGTTAAGGGAGTAAAGACCTATTTTAGCTCACAGTTTGTAAAGGTTTCTGTCCATAGCTGACTCCAAGGCAGGGCAGCATGGCAGAGGGGGATCACAGAGGACAGGCTATAAACCTATTGATTGGTGCTACCCACACCCAAGGAGATTCTTCCCATTATCCACACCCAGAACTTTGTTAAGCCAATCACTAGACTAGTCCAGTTAGCACATCCATAATCCAGTATCACACACCCATGATCCTTCCACCTCCTCAAAACCACAACTATGAATGCATGAGCCTGGGGGTGGGGTGTAAATGTAAGCCATAACCTCCTGTTGGTACTTTGGTTCATTCCATTAGAAAAACATGGTGGTATATCTCAATGCAATTTTTCAGCTGAAACCAGTCATATTTTCTTGGGAAAAATCAAGTCTAAGTATGAGATAATGCTGAATTGATTTCATAACAATATTAGAAATTATTGTATTTCTATTAGTCACCAAGCTGGAAACAAGGCCGAGGATAGATACAGCAGTAAAAAATTTCAGCAATATTCAAAATCTAAAAATGGCCTAGCTCTTTGGACAGTAGTGTTTTAAATACTGTTTTCTCTTTTTTGTGCATTAGCTATATAACTTCCTTAGAGTTAGCTCCAATAATGAATAGCAAGGATAGAGTTGGACCATTTGAGATGTCAGGAAAACTTCTGACTTTAAACAATACCAACAAGTAAAAAACAAGAAACCCCAAATCTTTTTGAGGATGTTTTCCAGATCACTCTTCTGTATACACCTGGCTTTCATTACTGCATCTCTGAACTATTTTACAGCTCTGAATCCTACAGACAAGTGATTATAATGCAAATAGTTCCTCTTCACAGAAATGCAAGTTTATGTGAGCATTGCTGTAATTCCAGAACTCTGGAAGGCTGAGGTAAGAAGATCACAAAGTCAGGCCCATCCCATCCTAAACAGTAAAACCTTGTCTCAAAAAAAAGGAGGAGGATGGGGGCTCTGGGATGTAGCTCATTGTGAAAACTCTAAATTGAATCCCCAGGGCTGGGAAGGGGAGGAGAATGTACAAGGAGAAGAAAAAGAAAACCAAAGCAAATTGGGTTTGGTCATTGAAATACATTGAATATTACTTGACTACACCAGTTGTCAGTAACTGTAAATTCATTTTAGCATTGCTTTGATGTACATAAATATATCTCATGTTTTCCGAATCATCTATAACACTTTTTTTTTTTTTTTTTGGCCAGGGATAGAACTCACAACCTCGTGCTTGCCAAGCAGGGACTTACACCTCTGAGCTAAACCCCCAGCCCCCAATCTATAACACCTTACAAGTGCCCTTATGAATTGAGTGAAATAAAATATTTCTCAAATGTTCATTTTCTATTTCTAAGAAAGTCATAATTTTATCTTAAGAGTATCATGTTCTTTTTTCTTTTTAGGGGGGAGTTCCCGGGTATCGAGCCCTAGACCTCGTGCTTGCCAGGCAAGTGCTGTGCCACTGAGCTATGTCCCCAGCCCAGGACCATGTACTTTAATGAAGCCAAGATTATTATGAAGAAACTTTCTAGGAAACACTGGAGTTCATCTGAATTTAGAAGAAAATATGAAAAAGGTAATTCCTATTCCCTCCAAAATATACCAGGGAAGTTTGCCTTTGAAAATATAAAAGGAAAAGGGAAATGTAGAGATTGATGGGTAAAAACATGTAATATACATAGCAGGGTCTGTAATGCAGTAAATATTTTAAAATCTTTCATCTCATCATAGTTTTTATTCTGTAACTTTTCACTTCTAAAATATTTTTAAATATTTTATTATTCATGTTTGTTTCACTGTAGAAAGTTTTAAGAACTCCAGCTCTTTGCCAGTAATGTAGATCTGAGTTAGAAAAGTTTTTGTATAAAGGTTCAGATTGCTGGCTTTTGAGTTCCTGGGGAGCTACCAGGACACTGGACTGGTTCCAGCGGATTGCGGGGCCTCAGTCAGTCACGCTCCTCGGCCTTGTTTCAGTCCAGGAGGCACGAACCTTGCTCGAGGACTCTGCTCAATTGGGCTGGCCTGGAGACAGCTTAAATCAGCACTGCCAGCTGCTGAGTTCATATCCACACCCCTAGGACAGTGGCATTGTGCCCCGGGGGCTCTGCCGGGCCCAGTTATCCACACCCAGTTTCTGCATCTCAATTGAGAGCCTGGAGTCTACAGAGAGGTGGAGGTTGCCTGGGGTGAGTTCTGGTGACCTGAGGGGAGTTGGAGATCTCCATTCCGGCTTTTGAGTTCCTGGGGAGCTCCAGGACACTGGACTGGGTCCAGCAGATTGCAGGGCCTCAGTCAACCATGCTCAGTGGCTTTGTTTCAGTACAGGAGGCAGAAACCTTGCTCAAGGAATCTGGGCTCAATTGGGCTGGCCTGGAAATGGCTTGAGACCAGCACTGTCAGCTGCAGAGTTCATATCCACATCCCAAGGAAAGGGGATTATAACCTGGGGGCTCTGCCTGCCCCAGTTCTCCATGCCCAGCTTCTGCATCTCAATTAAGAAAGCCAAGAATCTGCAGCTAGGTAGAGATTTCCTGAGGTGAGTTCCAGTGACCTGGGGAAAGTTGGAGACCTACATTCCAGCTTTTGAGTTTCTGGGGAGCTACCGGGATGCTGGATTGGTCCAGCAGGTTGAAGGGCCTCAGTCAACCACACTCAGCAGCCTTGTTTCAGTCCAGGAGGCAGGAACCTTGCTCGAGGATCTGGGCTCAATTAGGCTGGCCTAGAGACAGCTTATGAATAGCACTGCCAGTTGCTGTTCATATCCATACCCCTAGGACAGGGGATTGTGCCCCGGGGGTTTCTCTGGCCCCAATTCTCCACAACCTACTTCTGCCTCTAAATTTAGGCAGCCAGGTACCTGCAGAGGAGTTGAGACTGCTCCAGTAGCTGAGGGTGCAGGAGATTTGCAACACACCCAGAGGAAGCTTTAGAACACCACTCAAACCAAGGAAATAAAGAAAAATGACAAAAAGGAAAGACCAAAAGGCAGGCTCAAATCACCAGCTCATCCCAAGAAAGCCTGGGAGCTATGTACATAGAAGAAAATAGAAGCCATACACCTGAAAGGACTGAAATGATATCAACTGAAATAAAGAAGCAACTAGGGGAAACTATGGAGAAATTCAAATTAGAAATAATTGCTCAGGTAAAAGAAGAAATGATAAAAGTAGTGAAACAAATAGTGAACACATCCAGTGAAGACACAGCTAAAAAATTAGAGGAACAAAACAAAGAGACAGATACCTGAATGAACACTATAAGAAAAAAACAGAATGCATAAAGCAGATTCAAAGAGATATACAGGAAATCAAAAATTCTATTGAAAGCTGTAAAAACCACCTCAATGAAAGTGAAGATAGAATTTCAGACCTCGAAGATAAGATTGCAGCTAGTGAACAGGAAAGGAAAGATCTTTTAAAAATAACAAAGAATCAGGAAATAACAATTCAACACCTGCAAGATGATGCAAAGAAAAATAACATAAGATTAATAGGGATAAATGAACAAGAAGGGGACAGCCCAAATGATATCAACAGGATATTTACAGAAGTAATAGCTGAAAACTTCCCAAACATGAGAATGGAAACTGACGTTAGGATTAGTGAAGCATATAGAACTCCAAGTAGCCATAACCAAAATAAAACTACACCCAGACACATAATAATCACCATCCCAGAAACCCACCATAAGAACAGAATACTAAAAGGTGTTAGAGAGAAGACAGATCACCTATAAAAGAAAACATATCAGAATTACAGCAGACTTCTCAACACAAACAACAAAGTCAAGAAGAACATGGAGTAAAGTATTTCAGATCCTAAAGGAAAACCACTTCCAAACCAGACTGACATACCCTGCAAAACTGTCCTTCAAAATGGATGGAGAAATAAGATACTTCCATGACAAAGAACAGCTGAAGAATTTCATGACAACAAAACCAAACCTACAAAGAATACTGAAAGATATTCTAGATACACATACGATAAACCAACCAAGCAAAGTAGACAATTAAATAGAATGGAAAGCTAAAGATGCAACAGCAGAAAGATAACATGTCAACAATAAACCAATATATAACAGTTATAACCATTAATGTAAATGGCCTCAACTCACCAATCAAAAGAAAGAGACTGGCAGAATGGGTCAAGAAACAATATCTAACCATATGCTGTCTACAAGAAACCCATCTTACCCAAAAGGAAACCCACAGACTGAAAGTCAAAGGATGGAAAACAGTACTTCATGCAACAGGAAACCAAAAAAAACCAGGAGTAGCCATCCTGTTTTCAGACAATGTGAACTTCAAACCAAGAATGATCCAAAGAGATAAAGAAGGTCACTACATACTAGTTACGGGAAAACTTCAAGAGGAAGAGATAACAATCTTAAATATATATGCCCAAATTCCAGAGCACCCAGATATACAAAGCAAATATTAACAGAAATGAATAGTCAAATAAGCAATAACAGTTATAGCAGGAGATTTTAACACACCATTGACACAGAGGGACAAATCAACTAGACAGAAAATCAGCAAAGAAATAACAGAACTGAATCATACCTGTGTACAAATGGACTTGGTGGATGTATATAGAGTTTTCCATCCAACAACATCAGAATATATGTTCTTCCCAGCAGTACATGGGACATTCTCTAAAATAGACCACATACTAGCCCACAACATATTAAAGTAAATGAAAAGAATTGAAATTACCCCATGCATGCTATTGGATCATAGTGCCATGAAATTAGAAATTAATGATAAAAGCAACTGCAAAAACCTCACAAACACATGGAAACTGAAGAATACACTCTTGAGCAATCAGTGGGTCACAGAGGAAATTAAAGAAGAAATTAAGCAATATCTACAAGCAAATGTAAATACACACAACTTATCAGAATTTGTAGGATGCAATGAAAGCAGTCCTCAGAGGAAAATTTATTGCACTGAGTTCCCACATCAGGAAGACAGAACGAACACAAATAAACAACCTGATGCTACAACTCAAACATCTAGAAAAAGAAGAGCAAGACAAGCCCAAAGCCAAAAGAAGGGAGGAAATTATAAGAATTAGAGCAGAAATTAATGTAATAGAGACTAAGAAAACAGTACAAAGGATCAATGAATCAACGAGTTGGTTCTTTGAAAGAATAAATAAAATTGATAAGCCCCTGGCCAACCTTATTTTAAAAAGGAAAGAAAAAACTCAAATTCATGCAATAAGGAATGAAAAAGGTGAAATTACCACAGACTCTGTGGAAATACAGAAGATCATCAACACCTATTTTGAAAACCTCTACTCTCATAGGTGTGATAACACTGAAGAAATAGACAGATTCCTAGATACATATGAACTACCAAAGCTGGGTCAGGAAGATGTAAAACTGCTGAATAACCCAATTTCTATTAACGAAATTGAAAATTTAATTAAGACCTTGCCAACAAAGAAGAGCCCAGGCCCAGATGGATTCACTGCAGAATTCTAAAAGAAATACAAAGAAGAGTTAATGCCAACACTCCTAAAACTCTTCAATGAAATTGAAAGGGAAGCAATTCTTCCTAAGTCATTCCTGGAAGCAAATATTACTCTAGTACCAAAACCTGAGAAATACCCAACTAAAAAAGAGAACTATAAATAAACTTCTCAATAAAACTTCTCAATAAAATAGTGGCAAACAGCATGCAGCAAATCATCAAGAAGATTATTCACCCTGACCAAGTGGGATTCATCCCAGGAATGCAGGGATGGTTCAATATACGTAAATCAATAAATGTAATTCACCATATCAATAGAGCCAAAAGGAAGAACCACATGATCATCTCTATAGATGCAGAAAAAGCTTTTGATAAGGTCCAACACTCATTCATGATAAGAACCTTACAGAGAATTGGAATAGATGGTCTTTACCTCAATATGATAAAGGCCATCTATGAGAAACCTACAGCCAGTATCCTATTAAATGGCCAAAAACTGAAAGCCTTTACCTTAAAATCAGGTACAAGACAAGGATGTCCCCTGTCACCACTCCTATTTAACATAGTACTGGAAATGCTAGCCAGAGCAATTAGACAAGAGAGAGAAATAAAAGGAATAAAGATAGGAAAAGAGGAAGTTAAATTATCATTATTTGCAGATGACATGATACTTTACATAGAAGACCCCCAAAACTCTATTGAAAAACTCCTAGATATAATAAATATATTCAGCAATGTATTTGGATACAGTCAATACTCAAAAATAAATAGCATTCCTATACACTAACAACAAAAATACTGAAAGAGATGTAAGAGAAGCCACACCCTTCATACTAGCATCCAAAAAAATGAAATACTTAGGAATTAATCTCACAAAAGAAGTAAAAGAGCTATACAAGGAAAATTATAATACCCTGAAAAAAGAAATCAAAGAGGACCACAGAAAATGGAAAGACATCACCTGTTCATGGACAGGAAGCACAAACATTGTGAAAATGGCCATTCTCCCAAAATTAATGTAGAGATTCAATGCAATCCCAATCAAAATACCACTAACATACATCATAGATCTAGAGAAATAACTCCTAAAATTCATCTGGAACCAGAAGAGACCTAGAATAGCAAAGGCAATTCTAAGCAGCAAAGGCAAGGAAGAAGGCGTCACAGTACCTGACTTGAAATTATACTACAAAGCTACAGTAATAAAATCAACATGGTACTGGAATAAAAATAGACCTGAAGATCTATGGAATAGATTGGAAGATTCCAACCACAACCACAAACTCACTCAACCACCTTATCTTTGAGAAACATGTTCGCTGGAAGAATGACAGTCTCTTCAACAAATGGTACTGGAAAAATTGGCTATCCATATGCAGAAGACTAAAACTAGATCCATGCCTATCACCATGTACTAAACTAAAATCTAAATGGATCAAAGATCTAAATCTTAAAACACAAGCACTAAATCTTTTGGAAGACAAAGCAGGTACAAATCTCAAAGATATAGGGGTAGGAAGAGAATTCATGAACAAGAATCAAACTGCACGGGAAATACTTCCCAGAATCAATAACTGGGACCACATCTTATTAAAGAGTTTCTGTATGTTGAAAGAGATTTCCAGCAGAGTGAAAAGAAAACCCACAAATTGGGAAAAAATCTTAATGGATTGTCCCTCAGGCAAAGGACTTCTGTCTAGATCTTATAAAGAATTGTAAAAAATCAGACCCGCAAAATTCAAAGACAGAGTCCAAAAATGGGCATCTGAAATGAATACACAGTTCTCAGATGAAGAATTACAAATGGCAAGTAAATACATGAAAAAATGTTCATCATCATTAGTCATTAGAGAAATGCAAATTAAAACCACACTGAGATTCCATCTCACCCCAGAAAGAATGGCCAGGATAGAAAAAACTACCAACAACAAGTGCTGGAGAGGCTGTGGTGGAAAAGGAACTCTTCTGCACTGTTGGTGGGAGTGTAGACTGGTGCAACCACTGTGGAGGTCAGCCTGGAGATTCCTCAAAAATCTGGGTTTGGAAGTCCCATTTGACCCAGCTATTCCACTTCTAGGCATATTCCCAGAAGAACTGAAAACATCGTACCACAGTGATATATGTGCACCCATGTTTATAGCAGCACAATTTATAATAGCCAGATCTTGGAAACAACCTAAGTGCCCATCAACTGAAGAATGGATAAAAAAAGTTGTGGTATTTTTATACAATGGAGTACTGCACAGCTATAAAGAATGATCACATCGAGATATTTATAAATAAATGGACACGACTTGAGACCATACTCAGAAGTGAAATAAACCAGACTCACGTATAAATACTGTATAGTCTCCCTAGTATGAGAATTCATAAGAGTATATAAGATTTTATGGTAAGCATGAGTCCCCATCTCATAGCTTTGAAGCCTTTCAATGTTTTCATTCATCAGTTGGAACAGTTTTATTCTGTTTTTTTGGCTATATCATGTGTGATGGTATGAACAGCTGTTTTGAAGAAAACAAAACCTTATGACAGCTATTGCTGATTTAATATCATCCTTCTTAGAAGTCCTACCATGCTTCTATTCTTCTACTACCATTGGTTCTATCTATCAGATTGTATCTTATTGGGATTTGAATATGTGTGATAGTATAAACAAAAATATTTTTTATCAAAAATGAGATAATTATAGTACCTGTTGATCATTCTCTGTTATTCAGTTCAGAATTCCCTGTAATTCTTTCATTCTTTTGAATGGTTTTATACTATTTTGTTATGTTTGATATTATTGTATTTGAAGCTATGCTCAACTATAGCCGAGAAAGAGATATGTGATATCCACTGTTAGTGTCTGGTTGTCTTAATGTAAAGTACTGTGTTGCCTATGTTGTCCTGTTTTGATCTGCTCTGTTCTGCCCTCTTTTGTTTTATTCTCTTTAAAATAAAAAAAAAGAAATGTTCACCATCACTGGTCATTCGAGAAATGCAAATTAAAACAACACTGAGATATTATCTCACACAGGAAAGAATAGCTGCCATCAAGAAATCAACTGATAACAAATGTTGGCGAGGCTGTGGGGAAAAAGTAACTCTGTTCCACTGTTGGTGGGAGTGCAGACTGTTGCAACCACCATAGAAATCAATATGGAAAATGCTCAGAAGACTAAGATTTGAACCTCCATTCAACCCAGCTATTCCCCTCCTGGGTATTTTCCCAGAAAAACTGAAAAGTTCATATCACAGTGATATATGTGCACACATGTTTATAGCAGCACAATTTGTAATAGCTAAATCTTGGAAACAACCAAGATGCCCATCACCTGCAGAGTGGATAAAAAATATGTGGTATTTTTACACAGTGGAATATTATTCAGTTATAAAAAAGGATGATCTTGAGGCCTTCATAAGGAAATGGAGACAACTTGAGACTATCCTCATTAGTGAAATAAGTAAGAATCATATTTATAAATATCACATTGTGCCTCTAGTGTAAAAAGTAATAAGAACTGTAGGAGTAATAAAATCCAAAATGCGTAATTCCTATTGTAAGAAAGAGAGGAAAAGAAAGTGCTCTAAAAGATATAACTGCATGTAAGATTAAGTGTAAAAGATAGATGACCATATTACTTTTTTGTTAGATTGTTGAGCAAAACTGTTAATAGTCTCACTGTTTGAATGTCTAATTTGTATGATTTAATTTTGTAGCTTGAACAACTACTTCCAGTGATGACAGTATGTACTTATCAAGTGGCGACTTCTTAGTATTTTTGTTTTTGCTGTTGTTGTTGTTCTTTTATTTTTTCCCTTTGGAATTCTGTATTGTTGCTACCCTTTTTCTGTTTTGTTTGGTTGTTTTCTTTTCTCTTTAAGTAAAATTTTAAAAAACTTAAAAAAATAAAGGTTCAAATTATAAATATTGTATGCTTTGTAGGCCATATGGTCTCTGTCACAACTATTCTGTCACAACTATTCTGTCACAACTGTTCAGCTTTGTTTTGGTAATACAAATAAAGCCACAGAAAATATGTAAATGAATGAGTGTCTCTGTGTTCCAAAATTTCAGAAGCACAAAAATAAAACTTGGCCCTTGGGCCGGCTTCGCCAACCATTGAGATGGATTAGACATCTTTCCCTCTAGAGCTTGTTATGAACCTATTAAAAGGATGATCGTTTGAAACTTTTAGATTTTCAAATTTTTTAATTAGGTATTTAAGAGAGACTATAGAATTTTGTGCTTTTTATTATTTTAACTATGAACAAATTCCTCAGAGATCTGAAAGATTATAACACAGGCTTATTAGTAGCATTATAAAAAGTTCTCTAATTCAGTAACTGCCAGGAATTAGGCATAATGCAAATAAATGAGACATAGCTGAAGTTTAATTGCTGAAAACAAGAAGGGAATAAGTCAATATGGATATGAATGTTTCTCTTTCAAAGTTTAAAGATGAGGTGTTAAAATACCAAGCCATGTGGCCCTGAAGCAAGGCCAGCAGATTGCTGTAGCTGCTGGTTTCAAACAGGAGCCTAAAGAGAATTCTTTCTGCGGTCTGTTGGCCATTTTAGAACTTTGGAAATGTAATGGTCAATTCATCAGAAAGAAATAGCAGGTGAGTGTGGCAGACTTTCAGTGGCCTGCAGGAGAGAGACCCTGGAGCCTTGGGACCTGCACCATGAGGTTGACTGGGGTGCGGGAAGAACAAGGAGCTCTTTCCCTCTCTGGGGGAGCGGCTGTGAGCCTGCTAGTGCGCAGGCTGAGAATCAAACATCTCCTGTCATCCTGTCCCCTGTCCCGTGCCCCTCCCCTTAGCAAGTAGGAGCCAGTGAACTACACATATTTTGAAAAGATTGGCTATGTTATTTAGTATGAGTCCCTGTATGCAAAGATATGGACAACCATTTGGAAGAAAACAAGAGACAATATGACAGATAGTAAAGATCTCTGGTTGTCTAGCTTTGAAATTTATGCTTTCTTATCTCCCGTTCTGTTCTGTTTTGTTGTGTTTAATTTTACCTCCTTTAAAATAAAATTAAAAAAAGATACCAAGCCATGTCTTGGCACAGAATGCAGGGCTGAGAGGCATATGAATCAAGGGATAGTGCTGAAGTGCACATCAGAGCAATACAGAAAAGACAGTGATCAGCTCTGAATATGAGGATTCAATCCCTCTCAGTTTGAAATAAGGAAGAAATTGTAGTATCTCACTCAAATTGGCTCTGATCATGAGCCTGGAGATTGGGGTGTGACAGAGAGTGAGCAAGTAGGTTTGACCTGTCAATCACAGAGATCCACGATGTCTGTACCTACCAATCAGAAGATGTTATCCTCAGTTCTTCTGGCAGAGGTTGAAGAAGGTTTTTGATAGGATGACCCAGATCTGAGTTCACAATGCAGGGCACAAAAGGGGTAGCCATTAATCTCACTGTCGCTGTGAACTCTTTCAGTGGCCAGATTTCACCTCATAGAGCATACTTCTTTTCCTACCTTTAAAATATAAAATCTTTCTAACTTTTGCTTATTTTCTGTCCAATTATTTTTTTAAGGACAAGAAGAATCTGGGAAGAATTTTGAGAAGGAGGTCACAGTATTACAGAAACCGAGTAAGAGTAAGACAGTAGGGATTCAAATGGTTAACTCTTAGAGGACCACAAAGCAGAAGTCCAAAGCAGGTGAGAAAAATAAAATTTCTGGTACCATAAAGATGGCATTGGGTAGAACATAAAGCATAAGGTCCTTTGAAGAATCTTGCTGTATAGTTCAAGCTGGCCTTAAACTCAGTACACACCCCAGGCTGGCAATGAACTCATAGCAATCCTCCCACCTCAGCCTCCTGAGCGCCGAGATTACAGAGATGCTTGACCACACCTGGTTAACAATGATAATTTTTAAGGATGAATATTTTTCATGTTGTTTAGTTTTCCTTGAAAAATGAGATAGCACTCAAAGTTTTGAGAGGCCTCTTTGTTCAGATTCTCCGTGGAATCTCTGTGTCCTCATGCTTCTCTCCTACTGGCTACAGGGCAGACTCCCTGGAATCAGAGTCTTGTAGCTCACTTTCAGAAGAAGGTCAGCTAGATTTTAGGGCTGACTTCAAGAATAAGGGGAAAGGATAATTTTAACTGGTTTCTATAGTCTATTTCTGGTGTTTTCTTAAAAGCCACAATGCCACATTTTGGAATTCCATGTTCTGATTCATGCCATTATTCATTTAAATACTTTTTGAAGGTAGAAAATAAATAATTTATTATATTAATCAACTTTTCACATTATTTATTTGGTATCATACTTTAGTATATCTTGCCTCTAGTTTTATATTTATTGCCCAGTTTTAAAAGTTCTATTTTGTATTTTATATTTTAGGATATTCTATGTGAGATATGTTTTAGAACACATATTTTTTTTAAAATTATATTTCCTTAATGAGAAATCATCTTTCAAAATCATTTACTTAATTGTTTTTGATCTACCAAATCATTCTAAAGCTAAGATATAATAGCATCTACCTCATAGTTTCAGAGAAGATGAAACATCACATGGATGAAATAGTATGTTATAAACCTTGATATGTACTAAACAGTTAGAATAGTACATGAAAAAACACTCAGACAAGATCACTGTTATTCTTGGGATCATCACCATGATATTTTTTAAAATGTAACTTAAAACAATTTGAATACTTAGTATTCTGTGACATTTAAAAGTTTTTTAACTTTGTCCCAATTTCTCATTATTTTGTGGGTTAGGCTTAGAGTTGGCTTTAGCATGCGTATCTTAATAAATGAAAATTCTACTTTGTTAGACTTTTTCTGGCTAGTGTCACATATAAATCCTAGTTAGAGAAACTTAAACTCATATTATTAAACTTAAAAAGGTAAAATGCATTCAGGTTATAACTGCAACTGGATTAAATATGTGAGTCAATTTTCATAAGCTTTATAGTTGTTTATTCTTCCTTCTCAGTAGCACAGTTGACTTCTACCTATTGTCAAGTTCCTTTTATGTCATTCTGTAAATCCACGTATTTTTCTTCAGAGATGTGTTGCATATTCTTGTTTATTCCTAGGATGTTAACATTTTTATTTCTTATACTTAATACATTGAGATAATAGCTGTGTATATTTATTTATAAATAACTTACTCCTATGAACTCCCTACCTAGTTATAATTCAAAGGCACTATAATTTAAGGCTTCCCATTGTGTCAGGAATGCCATCGGTTGTAGCTAAATCTTCATTCCAAATTAGAATGAGGTAGAGAGAGAAAGACTGAGTTAGGAAATAAAGGCTATTGCTTTACCTTCAGGATTAAAAAATACTCTACTCCTTTTATCCGTAGGGTGTATATCCCATTTTTTACAAAGCGAATTACTAAAAATCACTAACTGTAGAAGGTTTCAGGTGATAAGTGAAGCCCACAACAATAACAAAATATATTACCTATAGCCTTCACTTTAACTACTACCATTCTCTTTGCTCAAAAGTTATGGACACATGGATCCCTAAATTTTATTGTTGCCAATATATCTATGAAGCAAGGAATCTGCTTTCAGTGTATGTTGCATTGGGCTCCTAGGAATGCCTGATTTATTTTCAGAGGATCTACAATACCAAGTTATCTTTATACAAATGTTAAGATGATATTTACCTGTTTACTGTATTGAAATTCATAATGATTATTATTTTAGTTTACTGAAAAATCAATAGTGTGTAAAACTATTAAGCATGAGTCAAGGGGAGGTACCAAACTGTAGCAGTAGTGCTAATGCATTTGCAAATAAAAAAGACTAAAGAATGAAAATAATAGCTTCACCTAATAATGTCCTGATGACTTATAAAAATTATTAATGTTATCAAATTTAAAAAGTGAGTATTTTTAGTATTCTGTATACACAATGCTATAATACTCATATAACATTCTGCAAAGCAAGGTGTAGCTTGATTTGAGGAAAGTACTTATATAATTGTTTGATTGATAGGCAAATTAGCTACTTTTTCATGGAATACCATTTTTACTTGAAAGAATATCTCCTGGGGTATGGTTACTGGCATTTGACAGATATTTTGTTAAAAATGAATTCAGTGTCATTTCAAGGAAAATAGCTAAAATTTTTTTGAAGTTATAAAATCTGAGGTTTCAGTTTGAAAACTAGAATTTTGTAAAGTTTGTACCTGCTACCATAAGCTTAGTAATTTCACAATATTTAATGGATTCCTGATGAGATTGGTGATATTAACTAATGTATCTTTTTTAAATCATTAAATATGAAATGTGTCAATATTTGGAATGTCTGTTAAATATAAAGAATCATTTTTACAAATAACTAATTCATAACTTAAAGGTATACACAGGCAACAGATTGTTCAGAACGTATAGTCAATGAATGAATTTTGATGTAACAGAGTACCAAAAAATCACTGATACCATTTCAGATTTCTTACTTCAGCTAGTATTTACACAATGATCAATTGTCAAAGAAGAATATGTATAATTATCTGAGAAGTTTATTAAAATGGTTTTTTTTCTTTTTCTAACCACTCATCACCCATATAAGGTTGGATTTCCATTATATAATGCGGTGCCTCACCTCACAAACTTAATTTGCTATACAGTTCTGGGGAAGACAGTCGCTTTTGTGTTCCTGCAGGTAAGATGGCGACAATCATGTTCATCACCCAATGTGGAGCTCCCAAAAACAAACAAAACCTTACCAAACCCTTCTGGCTGCAAACTAAATAGTTTACAAACAAAAGCATTTGTGAACCAAGGTACCACTGTGCTTCGATGAAAACAACAGGTTGAAAGCAATGAAGAGCCATAGAAGTCTAGCTTTCCTTCTTTAGGCCACCAAATATAAAGAGAAATTGCAAAACCAAAACAATGTCATTCTCCTAATGAATATTTGCATTAGGGAAAGTATACTTACTTTCATTTAAAAATATGTGATATTTATATTAGGGTACAGTAGAATTTTTATTATTTTTAATTTATTTTATGGTTTATGTGGCAATGTCCCCCCAAAGCCTCATGCATTCATAGGAGGGGCTTTTGGGAGGTGCTTGGATCATGAAGATGTGACACACATCAGTGACACTGAGAGATAAAGCATGTGTCACAGGAGATGTGGCCCAGAAGGCTGTGTTTGCCTCCCTCTGATATAAGGGAATGAAAGTCCCAGTCTACTATATGACTGGTACAAATTCATGTTCTCTAAAATAGAAGAATGCATTTTAGAACAAAGGAGGTTAAGAGCAGAATATATATATATATATATATATATATATATATATATATATATATACATATATATATAGCAAAAGAAAGTTTCTGTCTGAGGGACAGGGGTCCCAGGCAGGTTGCCAAGGACTCTGTCTTTTCTAGGGACTTTTACAGAGTAAAATCATGAGGTTAGGTGGGTCCAAGGTGGGGAAAAATGGGAATTCACGAGTGAGCATAAAGTGGGGCAGAACTGTGGTAAATCAATAAGATTAATTGCTCAGTCAAAACTGATTAAATCAGGAACCAATGGGGAAGAAAGTCATGTAGTAAGCAGGCATGCTTAATAGTAGTGACCTTTCCTATCAGAGGCTGGGATGCTGACTCCTGATTTCCTCAGGGTGACAGAGAACTATTTGGACTGTGTTGTTTTATTTGCTTTGCCTTTTGTCTTGAGAAAGTTGGCCCACAGAGAGGTGTTTGTCTTTTCCAAGGCTGCAAGTTATCATCTGACTTCTCACCGGCTCCTTTGAGAGTTCAACTCCGTCTGACTACCTATAATATTTCTAACTAACTCAGCTGCCTGTAACAAACATCTCCTCCTTTAATTTCATTCGCTCTTTCCACAGACTTTCCAGTGAACTGTGTCTTCTCTGCCACGCTCCACTTCCATGCTCGCCTGCCTTGGAGCCAGGCGATAATGGACTGAAACCTCTACACAGTGAGCCAATATACACCTTTCTGCCTTAGAGCTATGGGTGTCAGGCATTGTGTCTCAACATTGAAGAAAATCACTGCTGCTCTTCAAAGTTTTCTCAGGTTTTGTTTCTAATATGCCTAGCATTGATAGCTGTAACACACACATAAATACAGGACCTTTTTAGGGTCTGGTTTCTGAATAATTTTAAGGATATAAATTAAATTGAAATTTAAAAAGTTGATGATTGGTGTGAAGAAAAAATAAGGCTTATCTAGCATTATAGTAAAAAACATAATTTTATGCAAGCATAATAATTAGTCTTTGATTCATTGAACTTTTTTTAATGTATGAATCTCAGTAACCTAAGATTCTACTTTTAAAAAGTAGCAAACCAATACAAACCAAATTCATGCATGAAGAAGGAAATAATGAAAATAAGAGTAAAAAGCAAAAGAATTAAAAGTAGAAAACCCAAAAAATCATTTAAGCCAAAGATTGTTCTTTGTGAAAAAATTGATAATAAACTGAGGTTTCATTAATCCAAATACTGCCCTAGTGATTCTGAAATGGATTTAATGATGAATTTTTGATTCACCTTCCCCTGGTCTTGATAATTAAATGACTATATTTGTCTTAGGTATTGTGTATTTATGAATATAGACAAAGAGAGTCTAAGAAATTACCACAGAAATCCTTCTGATCTATTTGCACTTGTAATGCTTGTAATCATTGGTGACATCCTAAAATACTTTTGCAATATGAGTTAAACAGAAATTAGACCCCTGGCAATGGCTCACATGTGTAGTCCCAGCACATAGGAGGCAGAGGCAGGGGAACTGCCATGAGTTCAAAGCCAGACTAAGCTACATGATGAGACTTTGTCTCAAAAACACATAAACAAAAATGAAATAACCAAGAAATTTAGATGGTTTGGAGGGTTTTCAGATTATGCATTGTATCTAATACCTGCAGGGAGAGCTGAGGACAGATGCCCTGAGTGGCAAACTTGACACAAATTTGGGAGCAAGCCAGAGACCACAAGGAGAGTTTTCTCCCCCTTCAACTAAACCTAATTAAACTTTCTCGTAAAGAATATATTGGTCTAAGATAACTTCAGTCAGCCATGATATTTAAATCTTGGCTGTTTTTTCACCAAGCCCTTTTGCTTTGATGTTCTCTTTTGCAATATTAACTTCCCATTCCACAAGTGTGCTTCAGGGTCTTCCCGTTACATCACTGTCTCTTGACTTCTTTTGACTTTGGTTGCTACATCTACTTCCCTCCTCAGGTTTCTAGACTCTAAGGTGTCTTCTCATGCTGTGTTTAATTATCACTATTAATTCACTCTTCAACATACTTCTACCTGACTTTCATTCACAGGAGTTCCCTGAAAACATGGCAGCTAAAGGACGTGTAGTGTTGCCTTCTAAGTCTATCACACAATGCTGTCTGACACAGCTGAGTTCTCCAGTATTCTTGAACTCCTTTGCTTTCACCTTCTCTATCAATAGGCTTGAGCAAGTCACTTGAATTCTACTACAAACGAAATATTGCCAGCTCTCCAGGGCTCTGATACCATCGTGGCATTAGTCTCGACAGTGGCAATTTCCCTTTATTAATCTCTGCATGTCAACGTTGGCCCACATCCAATTTATTTCCATAGTGCAGCCAGAAAAAAATCATTTTTAAAATATAAGCAATTTACTTCATGATTATAACTTCTCAAGAGTTTTCCATTGCACTTTAAATTTAACTCGTTGGTGTACCTGGATAAGAGTTTGTTAATTTTATTAATTTTATGATAAAGAAAAATCTTCAACTAAAATGATTTTCTTATTTTTATTCTCAGTTTTATAGATTTCTGCTCTGTTTTTCATTATTTTCTCCTTCATTTCTTGGATCTAATTTGTACTTCTTTTGATACTTTCTTCAAGTAGAAATTGATATCACTAATTTAAGATTTTTCTTTATTTTCATTATCTTTTAATTCTATAAATTGTCCTCTAACCAGTTTTGGCTATATCCTCTTTTGATATTGTGCTTTATTTTCATTCAATATTTTCTAGTTATCTTTGAGCCTTTCAATTTGACCCATGGAAAATGTAAAATTACATTATTAAATTACAAAATATTTAAGGGTTTTTTTAAGATATCTTTTCTACTGATTTTGTTTCATTTTGTCAGAGCATATTGCACTTCTGATGTATGGTTCACTTACCACATTTTAAGTTCCCTTGAATAGACTGCTTCTTTCTTCTTGTGAAATCTACTTGTGGCCCTTAGTCATAATTGTCAATTTAAGTGGATTAAGAAGTGCCTAGCCGGTTAGTAAAGCACAATTTTGGGTGGCTCTGTGGGGATGTTTCTACAGATGATTGGCATGTAGGTCAGAAAACCGAGAGAAAGACACACCCTGATTGTAGACACTATCCAATAGGCTTACAGCATGGATGCAAGAAAAGGAAAAGAAGGAGGAGTCAGACTGCTTTTGGAAAGCTCCATTCTGCTTGAGTGAGTGCATCTTTTGCTATTACCATTCTCTATGGATGTCTAACTGCCTAACTCTAGTGTCCTCTATCTTCCTAAATGAGTTCATACCATCAGCTTTCACAGTGTTTCTAGATTTTCCCTCTCAGACTCTAATCAAGGCACTGCATCTTTGATCTCTCTTCTGCAGTGGCCAGCTTCTTGGACTGAGCAAGTACTGGGTTGTCTGGCTTTCCGGCATGCAGATGCAGCTGCCTCTGCTTCTGTAAATCTCCCTAATCCCTTGCATAACTGTATGCACATATCTTTTGTTCTTCTCCTTTAGAGAACCATAGCCAATATATTACTTTTTCAGATATTTGCATAGCCCCCAAATATTTTTAAATTAATTTTTGGCATGAAGTTAAAAATATTCTTTTATAATTCAATTTGCAGTAAGGAGATAATACCTCCTTGGTCCTCTGTCTTTCACTGAGTATGTCAGACCATTTCTATTTAATCTAACTATTGATGTGATTATATTAAAACGTGCATACTTCCTTTTTTTGTTTTGCTTTGCATGTCCCTTCCTCTGTCTGCCCTTTTATGGGATGACCAGATGTGCTTTTGATTTTTCCAACTTTGGATTTTTAAAATACTCTTTATAGAAATGTTTCACCTCTAAAACTTCCAGTGTATATATTTTATTAATGAAAGATTGATAGCTTGGCACACAGTAATGAAAAACTAGTACTTTGTGTATACTGCAGAGGTCTTACACAAAATATTTCCACTTCTTCCCCATCACATTTAATATTGCTAATATTTTGCTTTATAAATGTTACTAATGCATAATAATGCTTTTTAATTCTTAAGGTTGTTCTGTGGTTCTAGGGACTGAACCTAGGGACTCATGCATACTGCTAAGCAAGTTCTCTGCCAGTGAGCTACTCCCAGCCCTACTATCAATTATGTACAGTTATAACCAGCAGACATTAGCAGGAAGAAAACATGAATTTTACATTTATTAGTACACTTGATTTCTTTGAACTGAACATCCATCAACACTTCTACAGCAAATACTGAAACCCAAAATTTGCATTCATTTTCTATTACAATATGAAAGGTTGCCACAAATCTCATATGTTAAAGGGACCCTCATTTTCTTTTCTTATAGAGCTAATGATTGTGTAATTATTGTGAATATACTAAATGCATCTAAATTATATATTTTAATGCCTGGTTTTATGCCCTGAAACTTTTACAGCAAAAAAAGAAAAGAAAGGACAAAAAAAAGACAGAAAATGAAATCGTCATCTCTTTTACCCATAACAACAATTTTATTCCCTTAGGACATTAGTAGTGCCTATTTGTGGATATTAAGGTGTGACTATTGTTTGTGATGGTCATCAGTCAGCTTTTCACAGCATGGATTCTCTGGAATCACTAAACAGAAAAGCTACTGGTAAACATATCAATACACTAAATTTGTGAGTGTGTTATCTTACATGCTAGAAGGAAGTCTGCAGGAATGTTCAATGATTTTGTGACGGGAAGATTACTCTTGATCATCCAGATGGGTCTAATATGGTGACAAAGGTTCTTTTAAGGGAAAGAAAGTGGACTAGAACCATGAGATGTGACAACAAAGATGAAAGGACAGAAAGAAGATGCAGAACAGTTGCCGTGAAGGAGGAGGAAGCCAAGGAACATGAAGTCTCTGGAATCGGGAAAGCCAAGAAAGTAGACTCTTTCCACTGACCTCTACAGAAGTGCAGTTCTACAAGCAATGTTTAGATTTTGACCCATACATAAGATAAAAATTGTGCTGTTTTAAGTCAGTTTGTTGCACTTTATTATAGCTTCAACAGGAAACAAATACCTATAGTGACAATTTACAACAGCAGGGACAGATTACTCAAAGAATGACTCAGTGCTTGTAGAAACAGCACTAGGGAGATGAGATTATGATTCTTATTCCTCTCCTATCCATCTTTAGTTTGTACAATCTACAGTAGCTATATTGTTCTTACTAGATGAATTTATTATATTAAACATCTTTATTTATTTATTTACTTATTTATTATAAAAACATCACTATGTCTGTCCTAACTATTGCTATTTAATACATTGGGAAATTTATTCTTCTTAGCACAACACATACCTAAAACTTTATCTAGGATAAACTAGATTCTAGTTACTTGGCTACGTATATTCCAACTACAAAACCAGTTACTAATTTGGTTTATTTCATTTCTTTAGTGATTGAGTCTTTGATTCCATTTTCTAGTTAATGAAACATATAAATTCCCTCCCCTGAAGAATTTAATTTTTAGGAAATCAAAATATGACTTCAACATCTTACATGTAACTTTTTCATTCTAAAAATATGTAACATTAGGTTTTCAAAAACTCATTCTACCTAAAGAATTCTGTTCTTAATACAAAATAAATACCAAGAATTTCTCAAGGAACCCTGATTATGATTAGGTCATTTTTAATATAATGCTCTATACATGTGGACAAGTAATTCAATCTATGCTCTTATAATGACAGATTTCTTGATATTCCAAAAGTTGTTCAGCTGAAATATTGGGACAGTCATACCCATGAATATGATATATTCTCCCCTTAAGACATGCCTTTCTAACCTCAGAGGTCATTTGTCTAGTTAGACTCCAATAAATCTTACCATACTATGTCAATATCTTAGGGTTAAATTTTCTGAAGTTAGTTTTCTCAAGATTCACGTTTAAGTTCAAGTACTATTATTTCAGTGATTATTATATATATTGGGTTTTTTTTTTTTACATCCATTAGTTTAAAAAGTACCTTACAGTAGATGCGGATATTTTATACGTCTTTGTCATCTAACACGAGTGTAGTCTGTGGATAGCAGGTAAGAAAAGAGACATGAAAAAGCTAAAAAAAAAGTAAGAAAATGAATTCTGTGGGTCTTATACTGAGTAAATACTAAGAGCTACTAACATTTAGATTATAAAAATCAGATTTACTTGTATAAACTCTGCTCTCTGGTGCACCCTGGAGTAACTGTCCATTGAAAACACACGACACTGCCTGCAGGAATCTGTGGAAAGCAGTTGTAGCTTGTTTTTCGTTGTTGTTTTGCTCCCCTCTAGCTCTGGACTTGTGTGCCACTTCCAGATTCCTGACAGGGTGAGGCTGACAGCAGGTTTTCCTCGCACACTGCTTTGAGGATCTAAGCTCACCAACCATGAGCATTTAAAATGTGTTGACAGTAAGGTTTATCTTGAAAGGCTTTTGATTCTGGGAAGCAAAAGACATACAATCTGCATTATTTGTGAAGCCTCTCTATATGCCTCCAGTGAGCACTGGTTTTGTTAACTGAGATAGAAACAATTTCCTGTAGAATTGCTAGTGTCCCCCTACCTGACAGATACTCAAGGAAAGAAACTCAAAGCACCTTAGCGTAATTAAGTATTTCCCTAGGAAAGACATTCTGTCACATTCCTTATTTTAAAATGTTTCTAAGTACTTTTTATTTCTCAAAGCTTCTGTTGAGGGTTTTCGATTTTTCCAATGTATAATTCTACCATTACTATTTCTTTTCCTTTAACATACACCAATCCCCCAATTTTCTTGTAGTCCCCTGTAAACAACACACAATTTGCTATCTTCATTGTTGTTGTTCAGTTTTTTGTTTGTTTTAATTTTTTTCTTTTGGTTTGGAAATAAAGCTGAAGAGCTAATGTGACTGTTCGATTGAATACATTTGAATTTAAGCAAGTGAGAGCACTTTAAAGTGAAATGTATTTTTCTTTGAGGTGAATACTGTTCATGGAAAGATTCTCCTTTATTGGGAAGCACATTAAGATAAGTTTCACATCTCCATAGTTCATTCACTTAAAAAATAGAGGTATAAAGACATTCCGAGGAAATCTTGGATCTTCAAATTTATCTTATGCTGCAGCAAGCTTTTATAGCCTGTTTTAAGGACTTGGTACTAACTCTCTTGTTTAATGAGCAGTTTAATTTAATGCTTAAAATTATTAAGTACTCCAATGGAGTCATAAATAATGCAGTTTATAATATTCTTATCAAGCACGTAAAGATACATTTGTCTTCCATTAACAACATGCTTTTAAAGTAGTCTGACCTCTTCAGATGTTTAAGAGCATGCAATTAGTGCAATTTGTCACAGGTCTTTTACACGTTAATAAGATGTAATTAATTGTTGTTTTGTCTAATTAACTTTTCAGACACTGGCAGTTCTTGTTCTTTAATACAAAGCAACAGTGTTCTATCTGCAATTCTAATATTTGACACAGAATCCTGACCATAAACTCTAGGCTACAATACTTAAAAAAAGAATAGAATCAATTAAAGCTTCAAAAGAGAAATATGCATTTTCAGGACATTAATATGGATTTAATATAAATTAGGAGAAATGCTATTCCAAACCAGAAGAGTAAAGACATTTAGATTAGAAAATAAATCATGAGCAAACACACATACATATGCAGATGATATAGATTAAGATATATATATATATATATATATAGACATATAGAAAACATCTATAAATAATTTCCTATGTGCAAAATTATACTTATCTATTCTCTTATTCATTGATAAATTCATTATTTAAGTGCCAAATCTTTCTCATTTACTAGAGATAGTAGAATAGCTAAGATAAAAATGCTACCCCTAATGAAATACACGTTACATGGCCATGAAATTAACAGGCCCTCAGAACAAGTGTCTATGCTACATGCATTACTCTTTCCTTACTAGTAAGGACCAGAGTGAATTTCGTGATATATTTGGTTGACATGTGCTAATAAATTTATTGAATTTGTCATCCTATTTATATTGTAGAATTAACATATTTTCATGATAAAGATTTGAACAATTATAAGTAAATATATAAATTTATCAATATAGACTGTTTTTATAGTATTATTAAACATTAATATCAAAATACGATTTGAGTGGCTAAAGTGATTTTAATGGTTACCATTATTTACATAACACTGACTGAAACAAATCATCTGCTGGCCTTTTTTAAAAAAACTCTATCTGTACTCTTAGGTAGAGTGTTCATGAAGGATTGCAGTAGACAGTTTGAAAAGTGTTATCCTTTACAATTTTTTTTTTTTTAATTTTGGTATCAGGAATCAAACTCACAGCCTTGCACTTCCTTATGCCACTGAGCTAAATCCTCAGTCCTTGCACTTCTTTTCTTTGTTTTGCTTGAATTATAAAACATTTGATTATTTCCAAATTCCAAATCACATGACAAATGCTGAAATATTTATGCTCTTCATTGACAATTATATTTTTAGGGTAGCCCTTAGATTTGAGATTCTAAAGCAACAAGCCAAAGTTTTGTTATACTCCCTGAATCACAGAGCAAATTACTTCCTAGAAAATGTACAGAAATTCTATATGAAAACACCAGTGTTACCGAGATTACTTTAATCAGATTTAGAATTTATGGTTGATGCAATAAGATACCTGTTTTGCATATTTAATAATGTCTCTCCTATATAACAATCATTTATATATATTTTACCTATCATATTCATAGAAATCATGTTTATTCATTTTTGTTTTTATTTAACACAATGAAGACCTCACATTATATCACCTAGGTTTGGACCTTGACTCCAGTTTATTGGCTGTGTTATCTTGTGTAAATAAATCCCTTAAACTGTCCCTAGTTTCTTGGCTCATAAAATTGGGATAAAGACATCACCTGTCTCTCTAAATAATCAGAAGAATTAGATATGGTAATAAGCATTACACTTTTAGACAACCCCGTATTGTTAGCTGCTGCTGCTTCACACATGTAATATTAGACTGGATCACCATTCTCTACGCTTCTATGCCCAAACCCCTCTTTCACTGGAATCAGTTCTAATCCTCTCTCACTGCTTTCTTGGTGGTTTCAAATTTTTCATATCTAAACATCAAATCACCGTTTGAAATTTACATGGGTCTTAAATCTGACATTTACCACTAGACTATTTTATATTTTTAAGCTTTTTTTTTTTAACTCTGCATTTTATCTTGATTGTGTTTGGCTTCCCATGAGAAGACCAAGTGCTTGTTTCTGAGACACTATATCTTCTTTGAGATATTTGATAAAACCAAGCATATAGGATCTATTTTCATATTTTCTAGAAAATTGTCTTTATAAATATTCTTAGATTCTGATGTTCTGTTAATTTATGATGGTAGATTATGTTTCCAAAATGTTTCCAGTTTACTCATATTTGAATAGGGCTGTTTATCAATCCTGTTATTTTGCCAACAAGTCCAGTGGATAGAGAATTTTGGTCTTTCTGATAGCTCACATAGATGTTGCAAAGTGCTGCGTCCGCCCTCAGGAGGGGTGAATGGCTACACTTTAGAGGAGTGTCCCCCAATGTTTCATGAGTTAAAGACTCAGCTCCCAGCTTATGGCTTTATTGGGAATGACAGAGTCTTTAAAAAGTGGGTTTAACTTGAAGGAGGTGTGTCACATGGGGCATGTCCCTGAAAAGATTGTGAAATGCTAGACTTTTGCTCTCTTTTTCTTTGGCTCCCATGAAGTGACCAGTTTTCTCTGTCCCTGCTCCTGTGGTGATGTGTGCCTTGCTACAGACCCAAAGGAATGTGACCCACTGACTATGGACTGAAACCACCTAAGCTGTGAACTAAACTATACCTTTACTCTGCCGGCTAATTTACCTACATCGATTTGAAGAGCCCTGAACTTCTCATTTAATGTTGGCCTTTATCCATCAAGATGGACATCTATTTTAACAGATTTATAGACTCTATCATCTAAAAAAAAACCTAAAGATTCTACTGTTAAAGACACAGCAAGCTATATTGATCATAATCATTATCATAAAGCATGTCTTATTGGTACAGTAAATTACCATGTCCAATTCATGAGTGTTATTGCTACTGACAACAAGAAGTAGAGACTACTAAAATGGAAAGGAATATTATCAGTCAGTTCAAACTTAGAATTTTATGTGTAAAAAAATTCAGATGCCCAAAGAGTGAGATCACTGCTTTCACACTGCAAATATTGGATCTAGAGTTTTAGTCAGAATCGCATATGAGTGATGCTTCCATAATGCTTCTCTAACCCTTAAAGTGATGCATGAGGTCAATGATCAGGAAACCATGAAATACTCACTAATTTGAGGCTTAGAAATCCAGACAAGATCAAGTAAGTGGTAACTAAGAGGGGAAAGACAATACAGATTGGAGAGAAAGAGCATTTGGGGTTCTGGAAAACTTCTGTTAATCACTGATTGTCAGGAAGTAACAAGAAGCAGAGACAGTCATAGGCAGATGAGAGCAGAAAAGAGCCCGGTACTTGAAAATGGACACTTATGATTCAACTCTCATTTGGAGTTTGCCATTACTCAATAAGGTAAAATTGAATAAACTTGACCATAGAGATGCGTTTTGTTAGATTTGCACATCAAATTCATCATATTGAAACTCAGTTTCTTCAGTAGGGTAAGAAAAGCTGAATATTTCCTCACCTGGTTATCATAATTAAAAATGAAATAATATAATAAAAACATGAAATTCCATTTGTGAGTTCAATAGTTTTCTTTTTTCTTTACCTTTAAACACATATAGCTAAACGGATCAAACATCAAGAGACGTATTACTCATTGACACTGATCACCCCTCTAATACCCCGTTTTTATGAATGAAACGTAGTTTCCCTAATTGGCTGTTAGAAAAGTGTATTTCAAGTTGGTAATGGAGACACTACTGCCACCTGGTGGCATGTTATCTAAATTACAGAACCAGGTTTGGAAATGTAGAGGCATCTTTCATACTCAATTATTGAAGGACAGAAAAAGTCTATGTGCCAAGTACATGTTGAAATTAACTCTGAAGCTAAATGTAGGCAATTTTATAAACATGACTATTGCTGAAAACGTTTCATAAATGAAGACAGTTTCAATTTTATTAACACCAAAAATAATTGAATTTATTCATTACATGGTACATCTACAGCAGGGTAAGTTGATCCTTAAACACATTCATAAGTGTGGGTAAGGTATGTAGCACTCTTAATTAAAACCAAGTCACTTGATGTTATGCATCTAAATAACCATGTTAACTAGAAATTATAATAAAATGAATATTCCAAAATGATTACAAATTTTTGTCTCTCTCTAGTTTCACACGAAAATAAGCAAACAGTGGAAAAAAGTAAAATAAAAGATATCTCCATAAAGTGATATATTAATAATCGCTTGTTCATCTTAATTGGTCCAACTGTATCTTGACATCTAAAAATAACCACACTCTCCAGCAAACCCTGCGGAATGTTAGTCGCTCCATTGCTTTCCTGTCCCAAAGCTGCCTTCAGAAGACCTAATATAATATCTAGTTCATGCCATACAGTTTACAACTTACCACTCAAATTTGGTTTCTCAGTCACAACAGTTCTTAAATTATGTTTTTACTTGTGTATTGTTCCAAATAAGTTTAGAAAATGCTGAACTAATAGAAGGAATTGAGCCTCAGTTTTTCTCCAGTGTTAACGTGGTAATGTTAATAAAGAGCAAAGCTTGAGTCACTTCCAAACCCTATGGATTTCTCCGACATCCTGATTCTTTTGCCCAGAACACATAACCAGTCTTCTCAGGCCCACAGACTGTAATAAAATATGCCCAAGATACATTTCCTTATGATATGTATTCATGAACTTTTTGATAGCACCATTTTGGAGTTTATGTCAAAACTAAGATTATTGGGTGGAGTGATGAAAAATACCATCTATATAATCTTTTTGTGATTATATGAAGTCAAGACCCTGAAAAAGTATTGACAAAATTAATGGAATATTTTGTGTGGTTTTCCTCAGTTTCTGTGTGATGAATCCTGATTCTTCTTTTTTGTAGGAAGAGATATGGCAGAGCAGTTGAAGAACAGATCTAAAGAAGGGTATTCTACAGTTCACATGCTAGCTCTACTCTTTAGAGATTTATGAGTTTGAGCAGGTTAACTAGGCTAAGCCTCAATTTCCTCAATGGTAAATAGGAATATTCACATACCTAGTTTTTTTGCATAGGTTTGATTCAATCGTGATATACTTGGAAGTAATACATGATTGTTTCTATGGAGATGCTATATAGCATTTTAGATTTTTCAGGTATCTAATGTCTTTTACATATTTAATAATTTGGAGGTAATATTGCCTGATTGTTAAATGTGTCAAGTGCTAAATCTAAATTTGTAATTAGACCATTTTAGAAAGAAATTACTTTAACAATGAAAATCAATTTTAGCTCTAAATTGTGTTCTCAGAATTAAAATGAAATTTGCAAGTTTGATAAAATTGAAGCTTATATATATAAGCTAGGTATAAATTATCATGAGATAATGCAAAGCAATATGAATATACTTTCTTATTAAATTGCTCAGAATTATATACACACACACATTTCCACTTAACACAAAATATTCTTAGTAAAAAGTAAAGTTTTAAGAGAAGGCGTATATTATTTTAAGCATAGGTTTTATGCTTTCGTATAAAATTCTGTGGGGAATAAACCCAGCTAAGGAGAGGATACTTTGTCTGATTCTGGAACGCCCATATGGTGTTATATAAATCTTCCCTTGCTATACTGTATATAGACTGACAGGGACAGAATGGAAACCAAAGCAAATATGAAGTAAAAATGATTTTTTATTACTTTAGGTATTTCTAGGTGTCAGATAAAAATGAGAACATTGCTAAAAATTTTACAGAATGACAGCTCTGCCTTATGGATAAAATTCTATAGTTTGATGTATGAGGCAGAAAATGTGAAAAATATTATGGCCTACTACCCTGACATAATGATGGAAAGCTGCTCAAAGTGTGTTAACACCAGAGAAATGTAAGAGACTAAGGTGAAACAAAGAAGGATGCAATTCTTTTGAATCCTGTCCACCCCAGAAACATGAATTTTGGCCTTCAAAAATGCAAACCGCTAATTTGTATTTTTATTGACTGCTAAATATATCCCTTTTACTGTCTTGCTTGAATAATAGCTTCCCAATACACGCTTCTGCATGTTTATTCTTCCAATGGGAAGCGTGGAAAGTGAGAAAGGTAACATTCTCCTCTGCTGTCTATTAGCAGACTGTTAGTGTAATCAATTACTGAGAGAATGCTGCTACAGTTGCATTCTGCCTCCCTATAAGCTTTTGTAAATGACATTGCATATCTGATCCCTTACTCTACTTGGTACCCACTTCACTTATTTTTCTCTCTACAGAAAGTAAAGTTTGAGAAATGGTCTGATTCAGGTCCCCTGCCTGTGCCCTCTAGAAAGCGGACAGCTAATCTAAATTAAGCTAATTAGATTCTTTCCACAAAGAGTTTGATCATAGATGATCACATCTGTGGTGGTGTCCAAAGAAATTAGCTTTTTCTATATGAAAGCCTAGATATATCCTAATTTGGAAATCTTTCTAAGCCTGGTAAAACCACTCTTTCTAAAACCACTTTTCCTCTAAATAAATTATATTTTTGTTAATATGACTAATATGATCTCTAAGACTTGCAACCAAAAACTCAATTTTGATGGTATATTTAATCAATGAAGTATCATATGTAATACTTATGTAAGTCATATGTAAATTTACATAAGTAAATCTTATGACAGGTAGATAGTTAAATAAGGCAGGCATTCTTGATTCCTTTAAGGATAAATCTCATTTCTCTCTGTAATTTTGACTTGAAATATTTTTTCAACGAAATTCCATGATTCACTGATTTCCTGCCCCCTCCCTGTATTTTTAATGGTGAGAAGACTCTATAGGATTAGTGTAAGTAAAAAGTAAATAGTATTAAATCACATGTATTCATCAAATTTGAATATGTGGTATGCACTCCTAGAATTTAATCCCTTTTAAAAGGACCATTCCTCTAGTCATCTGTATTTATATTTAAAATGCAAATTTTTCTGTGAAATATATGCTAGAATGTTAGTAAAGAACAAACTCACCTTTTGGGCTACCAAATATAGCATTATTTGAATTTAGTGCATTATAATTCAAAATAGGAATTATATCTAGAAAACTGAAGTACTACAGTTTATTTTCCTTTTGATATATGCATGTAAGTATTGAAAGATCGATTAAAAATGCAAGGTTAATTGAAATAGTTTACTCTTTTATCAAATTTTTCTTGTATAGTATTAATTATTCCCTAAGATAATTATGAATGTCAAATGTGACAATCCATAAAAGGCTAAACATAGTGATGGATATAGAAAAACTCTTAATAAATGCCACATTAAAGACAACAAAATGGTGATGGAAAGTTTGGTACACAGCAATATGAAAATGAATCTTGGTCCAATGTATTATTTTCATTTTTTTCTGTTACTAGTACATGTTTGCAGGACACAATATTTGCGTTCACCTTGGAGAGCAGACGCATGATATAACACAACTTGGACTTTTTCTTTTCTTTTGTTTTCTTTTCTTGTAGGTAATCTTAGTTGGTTTTCAGAGCGTTCCATCCAAGCAATCTATGGCAGAAATTTTACTCATTGGTTATTCAAAAGAAAGGGATGTCTGAAGGCCTTTTCAGGAACTGTCGATATTTCAATGTTTAAGACATAAGAGCCTGGTACTTGTGGGCTATGGTGTCTATTTATCACTTCATTAAACATTTCATAGGACAGTTCTCCATAACAGGAGCACAAAGACCCTGTACTTCAGAAGTAAAATAAACTCTGAGGTTGTTTTTGGTATCCAGAGCATAAACTTAAAGAAATATATTATTTGCCGTTAAGATGTACAGGGAGAAAAAATAATTTTTCTCCTGTGATAATAACAAAGTAAATTTTAGGAAATAAAACAACACTTGATAAAAAGAAAAGACAGGGTCGATGAAAAATGGTAGATGTCATATTTCTCATGAACTAAATTCTGGAAAGGAGTTCTTTCTAGAGGAGCAGACAGCCATGTGTGCCAGCAGAGCAGGAGACGATGTGCGGTGTGTGGAGGGATTCCCTTTCCTAGACAGAAGGATCTCAAGGGGACGAGGGAAGATCAGATGAGCCCCTTGGAACATGGAGTGCTCGGGAATAGCAAGCAAGATTCGGGAAGAGGGGCAAACACAAAGACGCATTATTAGACAACGCAGTTCTGTCAGTGTTGTTCCTCCATTTTTACCAAACAAAAAGCAACGCACGTTAGCAGGGAGAAATCACACAGCACTGTGCTCGTGTTCTTAGTTGCCAGGCTGGAAAGTGTAAGAAACCATCCGCCTTCCAGCTAAAAGAGAGCAGCTGGAGAGGCTGAAGTGTGTCAGCTCATGAGTGAACTCAGCGTAATTAAAGCTGTGACCCAGCACAACTCAATGGATTCTAGAAAAAACCTAAACGACCAGCCCATCTTCGCAGCCACTTGTCTGAGACAAGAGTTTGGGTGAATAGAAATGGAATACAATGGGTTTAGCATATATCATACACCAGTTTTTAAACACAGTTTTGACAATACAAAAAGTGAAAACATGTATAAAGGCTGAAATTATAACCAATACTGAAAAGAAAACGGTCAAGTAAAAAAGATCTATTGATGAGCAAATGCTTACAAAAAGGAAAACAAGGATTCTCAAACAGCTATTATGATCATATGTTTATAATTAAGCAGCTATAATACTTTTAGGGTACTTGCCAAAAGTAATTAAAACAATAAAATACAATGAATTTGACATATGTATGAATGAAAAAAAGAGAAGACTGAGGCTGGGTATAAAGAAAAGACAGAAAAATACTTGAAAAAAAATTGTCCCATTTGTTTTACAAACTTAATAAACAAACTTTATTTTAAAAGTTCAATATATTCAAATTGATTACATTAGAAAAAGCTGACACCTGAGTATACCATAATTAAATTACTTAAAACCATAAATCATACAAAACCAACACCCCAGGAGAGTTAGAACCCATGAAACTGGAAATATGGCACAATGATGATAAGAATTATGATTTGGGTGATTTCTCCCCACATCAGTTGAGAGAAAGAAGGAAATAGAATGCCTCTAAAGCATTGAAAAAGAAAGCATAAGCAGAAACTGTCGATTATAATTTTATATGAAGCATAAGTATATTCTACATGTTAAAAGAAAGACATGTTCAGATAAATTAATATTCAGAATACCCACGGGACATGAATAACCTAAAGAAGGTTTCAGGCTGAAAAAAATGATAGCATAGGTAAAATTTCAGTGGGTAGGAAACCATTAATTGTGTCCAAAATATTAAATGTGTGGTTAAAAATAAAAAGCTATGTTTTAAGAATATTTTATGCTGTTTAAAAGCTACTTTTAAAGCAAAAATAATTCGCTGTGGTGCTGTTGACACGTAGAATTAAAACGCTGTATACTATAATATATGGCAAGGTGGAATATTAACAGTTGATTCAAAAGGAAGAAGAAAAGGAGAAATAAAAGGGCAAACAAAACGTGAAATAAAAAGAAAACAAGTAACAAGATAAACTTAAATCTAACCATATCAATAAACTATTTATGGGTTTAAACATTTGCAAAAAATTAGAAAAACTACACCATGCTCTCTCCTGCTCACTCTATGAATTGTTTCTTACTGTGCTTGTGGTGTTTCCGCTCCTTACCCGCACATTTGTTGTTTCCTCTTTAAATACTTCCATTAACTTCTCCTTCACATTGAATCCTACCCTCCCTCCTGTTGAAAGTGCTGTCTCTCCCACCCCATACACTTTTCCTTCTTTCCCGTTCTCATTCCTGTGCCCCACAGAGGCCAGAAATCTAAGCGTAAGGCGTCCACACAGCCCAGCTGTGGGGCAGAGCCTAGTCTGGCCTGGTTTCTGGTTGCGGCCTGCATCCCTTGGTTTAAGGTCCCCTCCCTTCTATCTCAGTCCCTGTTACTGACCCTCCCGGAGCTTCTCTGGTGCGCTACCACTCACGGCAGTTGAAGGACCTCAGGTTTGGCAAAGCAGAGAAGAAATTTTATCCTTCAATCAAAAAGAATTTCACCGTAGGTGGGGCAAGAATAGGTGTCCTGCTGTGGGACAGGACTCAGACATGGTGAGGTGGCGATGCGGGGAAGGTAGCATGCGCTTACCCTCTTCTTCTGCATCAGAACCTTCCACCCACCGTCCCTTTGGCGTGTGGTGCCCATCACTACCTTGGCTGCTTCTCATCTGACCTCTGCTCACACTGTGGTCTTGTGGTTGAATTCTTGTTGAGATGCACAGTTGCACGTGCAGGTGAGGCAGACAGACAGATTTCTGGAGTTTTTCTAGGGCTCTTTAAGTCTTCATGTCTTTCTCCTCTGTGTCTGTGTAGTAACTCTTACTGCCA
>PVJX010019023.1:0-35529 GCA_004027295.1 Dolichotis patagonum
CAGAGGTGCAGAGGGATGCTTAGAAGACTCAGAGAGCCATGGGCAAGAGAGGAAAAAATGATTTCAAACACTGTGGACATTAGTATAATTTCTGCCTCAATGATCTGTGGTCTTTGGTGCAACTATTCTTATCTGTTTTGGAGGCATCACGGGGAGTGCCCCGTAAGGTGGGAAACTTAATTGACAGGCATTAGGTCTGTTGACTAAACAGAGTCTCAATGGTCCTTGGATTACTTTCCATTCCTTTGTGTTCCCTGATGCATGAAAGCTGTTGTTCACTCTGAGAGGTCAGCTCGGGACAGTTTCTGGTGATCCTTCTTTGATTACACCCAGCCTCTATTACTTGTTATGCTCTTCCAAATGCTCCTGTAGTGCCATCAGCACATTGGTAAATGATTTTGGTTAGTTTAGGATTAAGGAGATTATTTGTGTAATATGCCAGAAAAGCCAACATAGATTAGCAGTTATTTGTTTTTGTATTTTGTCTTTTTGAGACAGGGTCTTGCCATGCAGTTCAGGCTGGCCGTGAACTCACTATGTAGCCTAGGATGGTCTTGAACACATCTGTCTGCCTTAGCCTCTCTACTGCTGCGATTACAGGTGTGCACCACCATGCCCAGCCTTGATCAACAATTAATAAAATGTGGCCTGAAGACCCCTACAAGTCTCTGAGTCCCTCTGAAGAGGTCTGTGAAATTAAACTGGTGGTCCAAAACTAACAGTAAGTAAAACTGTTGGCACCTCAGCAAATCGAGGCAGCAATACCAAATGTTAGCAGGAGTTACTGCCACATAGATGGAGAGAGGAAAGTTCAATTTCATTTAAAAATTCCCTGGATGAAACATTAAAAATTATAAACTATATTACTTTTTGACCCTCAGTATATGGCTTTGTCATATTGTGAGTGACAAAATGAGAAGCAAAGATAAGCACTTCTGCCAAATACTTGAATTGAAAGGTAGACTCAAGTAAATGCACTTGGGCTGTTGTATTATTCGCATGTTGAATATACCACATTTGTCACTGAAAAATCTGTTACAGATTCCAGAAGAATGGCTGACAAACTATTGTTTTTTAGGAGAAATTTGACAGTTTCTTGAAAAATGAGCAAAGTGAACTATCACAATGAAAACAATTGATAGCTGATTATAAACACCTGGATTATGAGAATTAGAATTTTGGTAAGTTTATGTGTGCACTATAAATCTGACAGTCCCTTACTGTTTAAAAGATTTCACAATGGAATCAGTTTTTTCTTTTTTTAAGGTAGTAGAAATACGACAGAACAAGACAGAACAAAGCCAATTGAGACAGTGCAGTGCATTTGGTACAGAACTTCACAGCAGGTTACCGGGATAACAATAATAGATACCATCCTATATCTCATTATCTTCACAATAGTTGTCTAGTCAATTAAGTATAGCCAAATCAAACCAAAGACTGAACATTATAAAATCAATGGAAAGAGAATATTGAATAGAGTAAAGCAATTAATCATAATGAAAACAAAACTGAAAACAACATTTGCTTTCAAAAAGAAGATAGAGGAGACCCTCCGTATTAGCTATGCTGCATACATCATCCTGCCAAGAGATGCTCAGACCTCTGTCCCCAGGTGCTAATGACGATGGGGGGGGGTAGTTTCTCTGATTCTCCTTTTGGCTCACGCTGGAGGAAGGCACTTACCAAGAGGGTGGGCGAATTGCTTCTTTGTGCAGGCTCCTGAGTTCCACTATGGCCATGGCCAGATCTCAGGGGCAGTTCTCTGTTTCTCCTCAGTTTTGTATTAAAAAGTATAATATTCTGACACAAATAATGAAAGATGTCACTATTTAAAACATGGTTCATTCAGTGAACCAACATTTACAAAAGGAAAACAAACGTTCCAAATCACACACAGTTAAAAAAGAATGAAAGATGCAAGACATAGCAATGAATTTTAACGTAATAGGCCACAGTTTATTGATGTGGTTAAATTCTGACATAGAAGAAAGTACAATTTATGTTTTGATGTAATTTGAAAGGACAATATCTGCATAGATTTTAAGGTACCATTAACATTCTCTTCCTTTTCAACTACATACCTGTGTAAGATTTTCTTCATATATTTCAACCAAAACAGAATGAATAAAGAAGCAGAAAAGAGAATCAAGCTGTTCTGCCTCTTGCCTCAGCCATGTGGTCGGTTTCTTCTGTATCACCACATCCTATTTTCTTCTCTGTCAGTTCCCTCCTGGCTCCTGGGTCATCTACTCTCACTGGGCCTCCTCTCCAAGCTATTTTTTTCAGACACTAGACACTTTGTCCCAGAAGAACCAACAGAGGCTGGCTGGCCACCAGCCAGGCTACAAAGTGAAACCAACATTTTTGCTCACACAGAGCTAGAGAACTACACTGGGACTAAAAGAAGCATCAGCAGGTAGAATCAGCAAGGAAAACATGAGGTGCTAAGTCCAGTGTGGCTTTCCACAGCCAACAGCCACAGTCACAGTTGGCAAGACAATGTTGGAGGAAGGGCTTAGCATTTGAGCCCTGGTTCCAGAGCAGCCCTTTGTCTCCAAGCCATGCTCCATGCTGCTGAGTCCCCAGAGTGGCTGAGGGCAGGACAGACACAGGAGACAGTGACTGAAGCACAGTCTGGGGCATGCCACTGAGTGTCTGGACTGGTTAACATGGAGCTGGCTCCTTGGGGCAGAGGCCAGGGTCAGCTTGGGCTTCACTTCAGCTCACTTTGGCACTGTGTCCTCTGTACGCAGTGCTCTATACCCAGCTCCACGCAGGGAGCTGGTGGTTACCTGAGACTGGCAGGATGAGCAGAGATGCATCCTGACTTCAGCTCTGCTCTTAACCCTAAACTGAAGAAAAGTGTCACACTCCCAAATCAATAGAAAATTCTTACTATTCTTTACTTGGTTGTATTATTTTCATTGCATGTTTTTGCTGTGTATTTCCTCCCATATACCCCCCATTTTATTTCATTATTTATGTCTGTGTATGTGTGCTTTCCTTCCTCTTGTCTTCTTCCTTTTAGTGGATAGTGGGTAAGGGAAGTCTCCTGTGTCCCTTTATATTCCTCTTACCTCTATGCATGTCTCCTCTTAACTTCTTTCTTATGTCTCATTTTTCTCAATTTTCTTTTTTTCCCACTTCCTCTTATGTTAATTGTCTTTAGATTTTTCTCTAATAATTATATCAGTCATATCATCATTCCCATACCCATTTCTCACTACCAACTTTGCACTCAGTTTCCCTGGTATCCCTTCTAAACATATGACATATCTTTACCATCATTAGGGTCCTTTGCCCCCTCTTATTTCCTCCTTCCCATACCACATAACAGAAGACATTAACAGATTTTTTTTTTTTTTCTCTCCCTTTCTGTGGCATTACCCAGTCCCAAACTCCCTGGGCTTTAGATAGCTGATTCTGTAAAGTTATCATTTCCCACCATTAGGGGAGACACAGCCATGACATTTAGTGCACATTAACTGTGAGTCAAGACTTGCATTGTTAGGATGCTCACACTGTAACTGTGGCTCTCCTCTCTCACTCAAGGGAGACCCCAAAGAGGGTCTTATGGTTGTTATTTCTCAACCAGCCCTTATAGAAACCAGTGTAACACATTAATCTGTCACCACAACAGCTGATTTGATTGTGCAGGAATAATCCTGACTCAGTGGGCAATTTTGTGCCAGTGATCCTGTCTGCCAAATCCACCATCACTCTCAGGCAAAGGAACAGCAAGAACTCAGTACTGGATCAGACTGTCCAAGAACGCCTGCAGCCTGCAAAAGGAGTCCCAAGTCTGAGCTGGTTTCAGTACTGGAGTGGAGGTGTCAGAGAGTTACGGGGGAGCCCTCATGCTCTCTGGCAAAGTAGCAGCTTGTGAATCATTTATGTCTCACTGTAATTTCTAATCCGTATTCCCATAAGACATCTTGTAGGTTTAAGTTTTTGTGTTTCTTGATTTATTTAATAAGGTGAGGTTATTATGTTATTTTACTATCTCTTGTATTTATTGTCATTACTTTTATGTATTTGTTCTTTCCTTGGCTCTGATTTAATAGGTGTCTAGGTTCTCTCCCTCGTCTCCACTCGCTATCTATTTCTTCACCTCCAGCCCTGAGACAACATTGTTAGTGTATTTCTTTATTTTTTATCAAACATGTAAACTCCTCCCCTGAGTATTAAATTCCCTATACATAGCATTCTCCCAGTCACTCCTGTGTTCCCTAATATTAATCTTGCATCCTCCCCAGTCTGAGCCTTCAGTTCTTCTATGTCTTTCCTAAACTATCATCCTTCTTATCAGCATGTTTTGACAACATCACTTCCCTCAGTCAAAAAGTAAACCTAGTCCTCCCATGTCTTGCCCTTGCCCCCACAAAATATCCTCTGAAAACTCTCAATATTAACACTTCAACTCAATTAGAAGTATTCCTATAGAATCAGTCCCCACATCAACCTTTTCTTCTCACGCAGCACTATTCTCTCTTAGTGTACATCACTCTTCATCCAACCACCCCCATCCCATCTCAGGTATCTCATTGCAGGGCAATCACAAATAATAATCTGTCATAGTGTACACAAAAAATAAATAAAAGGAGTAACTGCAAGGATTATCCCATGGAAGTGTAAGATTGACCCTGTGGGTGCTGTTATAACCAGAAGTAATTTTTTCAGCAAAACACAGGAACAGAGTTGAAATCATGTAAAGTAAACAACAGAAGGAGTAAATTCCAGCACTCAATATACAAAGCTGAAAGTTTTTCACTGGAAGACCACACCCTATGAAAATTGCCATATACCCCACAATCCATCCTAATTTCTCTAGCCACAAACTGTAATAATCCTTAAAAAAATGAGCAAAAAAGGGGGATATATATCACAGGTCCACAGAAGAGAGCAAGGGAGCAAAGAAACAGAAGATTGCCAAACTCGCCTCCAGCTCTCCCAAGGCAGAGCAAGGGGTCACAAAGGGAGAAGAGAACACACACCAGACAGCAGAAATCTATGAAAAGATCATAGGAGGGATGAACAAAATAGATCATACAAAATGGGAAAAAATGTAAAGTATTTCCCTTAAAATCAGGAACAAGACAAGGATGTCAACTATCACCTCTTCTACTCAACTTAGCACCTGAAATATAATCTAGAGTTATTAGGAAAGAGAAAGGAAAAACTCAAATTATCATTACTTGCAGATGACGTGATAATCTACATAGAATAACCAAAGAACTCCACCAAAACTTCTTAGAATTAATAACAAACTTCAGCGATGTAGCAGTGTACAACATCAAAACACAAAATCAGTAGCATTTGTGTACACCAATAATGAACAGGATGGGAAGGAAATTATGAAAATTATACCATTCACAGTAACTTCAAGAAAAATGAAATACCTATGAAATAACCTAACTAAGGGAGTGAATGACCTTTACAAAGAAAACTATAATACTCTGAAAAATGAAGTTGAAGAGAACATTAAAAAATGGAAAGATGTCCCATTCCTGGATAAACAGAATCAATATTGTCAAAATGGTCATATTCCAAAACTGTTACTCAGATTCAATGCAGTCTTAACCAAAATACCAATGGCATCCTTTACAGATCTGGAGGAAATAATCTTAAAATTCATATGGAGCTAGAAGAGACCCAGAATAGCAAAAGCAAATTTGGGCAACAAAAGCAAAGTAGGAAGCATAGCAATACCTAATTTCAGGTTATAGTACAAACAGCAATAGTGATAAAAAATAGTGTGGTATGGGAATGAGTAGACTGCAATGGCAAGCAGAAATACCAAAACGACACCCAGGATTTTGAGGCAGATTTATTTTATGTCAAAGGGCACTGACAGGGAATCAATTGTCCCTCAAAATGTCAGGCCCTGAAGGCTCAGAGAAGGAAGTTTTTATGGAGTCTGCAAGGGGAAATACAAAAAGCAGATACTTGGTTGTCTTTGATTGGTTCTTACAGTAAGCACTGTAGTGACCAGCTATTCATCATCACAGTGACCAGGCATTTCTAGGAGACAGAAGCAACTGAAATGGCAACAGAAACTATTACTTGGGCAACTGAAGTATAATGCCCAGGGGGTGCATTTTGTGCAATAGAACAGAATAGAGGATACAAAAACATGCTAAACACACCTATTTGATCTTCAAAGGGGACCAGAAGAGTATGTTGGAGTAAAGATAGTCTGTTCAACAAGCATTGCTGGGAAAACTGGTTAACTGTGCACAAAGGATTGAAATTGGACTCTTATCTCTCATCATATAGTAAATTAAAATCAAAACAGATAAAAAAATCTGAACATTAAAACAGAAACATTAAACTTACTGGAAGATAAAATATGAAAAACTCTTGAAGACATAGGTGTAGGAAATAATTTTCTAAACAAAATCTCAACTGCACAAGAAAATTTCATGAAGAGAGGAAGAAATACAAATGGTCAACAAGCATGTGAAAAAATGCCCAACTACTCTGTCCATTAGAGAAATGAAAATTAAAACAATGCTAACATTCCATCCTACTCCAAAACCAAAAATGACAATCCCTAAGAAATGAAACAATAACAATTACCAGTGTGGGGATAAAGGATCATTGTTGGTGGTGGGAATGTAAACTAGTACAACCATTATGGAAATCAGTAAGGAAATTTCTCAAAGAACTGAAGATACAACTCATACAACTCATGCAACTCATATGACTCAGCTATCTCACTGCTAAACAGATTCCCCCAAAGGGCTTAAGACATCATGGTACAGTGACACATGCATACCAAAGTATGTTGCATCACAACTTGCAATAGCAAAGTCCTGCAAACAGCCTGCATACCCATCAACAGCTGATTGGGTAAAGATGTGGATATATAATATATAATATATAATATATAATATATAATATATAATATATAATATATAATATAATTAATGCTATCTGTAAAGAATAACAAATATGAGACATTTGTAGGAAAACATAGTTACCTGGAAAATGTAATGTTGAGTAAAATAAACTAGACACACAAGCTTAAATGTCATATATCTCAATTCAGTTAAACACAGAATATACCATACTCTCCTTAATTTGAATACATTTACCAATTAGGTTTCATAAAGCTCTTTTAGTTTTGAATTATCAAAAGGAACTACACAAACATCTATTTGTAATAAATAGATCTTTCAGCACTACTATGGATGCTGTGTCTAAAGCTTACAAATAATAACAGGGTTCAATAGAAGCTTGGTGGTCATAGAGCCTCCAGGATCTCTATGCCACCCTGAAAATGAGACCCTCAAATCTCCTCTGCCCCTTCTAGATGGGTGTGCATCCACTCTGTGATTCCTTCTTGATGGTCTTGGGAAAAGACAGATTTACTGTTTTTTGTATTTATTTTTTGTCTACTTTAGATCAAAAAAGCTGTTAAGTTCTTCAAAATAAAAAAAGGTATAAATTATCATGACAAATTTTTGGTCACTTAATATACCCAATTAGTTAATCTGCATCTTTTTAACCATATGCATTTCCATTGAGTAAGTTCTTGACAAGACTTACATTTCTCCAGTACAACCTACATTCTAAACAGCAATTTATTGCTTTGCCTACTATTTATAATTATGATAAGTGAAAGTCAAGGAAAACTTCTTAGAAACTCCTGAGCATTTTCCATGTTCTTCAACAAATAAGTTACAGCTCCCAATTAAGGTAAAGTCAGTATTAATTAGGTTTTCTGATTTCATCCATGCTTCTCAGAACTCTTGATTTTGTCCCTCCTTTATAATTAGTATTTAGTTAACATGGTGTTGAGTTCTTTTTAAAAGCAAAGAAATTTGACAATTGTTGCCTTAGTACATGTTTTGTGGCTAAATCAGAACACCACAGAGTAAATTATGAACAGTAGAGGATTATTTCTCATTGTTTTGAAGGAGGAAATCCAAGAAGTTCTGGTGTTCAGTCAGGGCAGTCTCCACTTTGAGGATGGAACTTTGAAGCCCTGTCCTCAACAGGGGAGGAACACTATTCCTAACATAGTAAAATGGCAGAAAGGTTGAAAGAGGGGGACAGAGAGTAAAAGGAAGGAAGGAAGAAAAGAAGAAAGGAAGAAAGGAAGGAAGGAAGGAAGGAACAAAGGATGGAAGAAAGGAAGGAGGGGAGAGAGAGAATGAACAAAAGAGGGCCTAACTTACACTTGTATAGAGATGACTCCTACAAAAACAGCATTAACACATTTATGAGGGAGATGTCCTCAGAGCTCAATTCCTACTCAAATAGCCCACCTCCAAATACCATCATAATGGCAATCAAACTTCAGTGTGAATTTAGAAACATAAGCATTTATATAACAGTAATTACATTTAATGCTAATTTCAGAAATGACTCTGTAAATTCATTTTAATTTTATTTAAAGAGAAAAAAACAAACAAAACAGAAGAAAGGGTATCAACAATATAGAATTTCAAGTAAAAAAAGGAAAGGAACAAAAAAAATCACTAAGAAATCATTACTTGACAAATTACATACTGACATCTTGGAAATAGTTGTTCAAATTTCAAAATTAAAACATGCAAAGTAGACATTCAAACCATGACACTGTTAACAGTTCTGCTCCACGATCTGACAAAAACAGCAACATGGTCATGCATCTTACCCACTCAAATATATATGCAATTGTATCAATAGGGTAAAATTAGACACAAAAAAACAGAGCAAAGCGGATCACAAGAAAGCAATGTAAGACATAAATTTCAAAGCTAGACAATTGGAGATATTCACTCTATATCAAATTGACTCTTGTTTTCTTCCAAATAGTTGTCCATATTGTCACATACAGGGAGTTCACAAGAAACAACATAGTATGCAACTGATCTAAGCGGGATGAGGAGGGAATTTCAGGTCTTCAAGACCAGACAATAGGGAAGCCAAGAATGGCTGTCATAGTGTCTCTCATTCTCTTCAAAACAGCTGTCCATACCTTCATGTGCGTTTAACTTAAACAAAACAAAACAAGCTAAAATCACTCTGAACAAAAAATGATAGTTTTGCTGGACTTCACATCATGACACTATGGAATCAGCACTGGGTATTATAGTGTCTCTTTTTCTTCAAAGTAGTTGTTCATTTCAACATGCGTTATATAGTTGCTTCTCGTAAACTGTTTATAAGCTCTACACATGCATGAGTCTCTACATGTATATCTATCATTTCTGTATTAGAGGGAAAAACAAAACAAAGCAAGATAAAACAAAACAATTACTAGAAAAGCATGAGGCAAAAAGTCATATAAAACTACAATACAAGGTGATCTACAATGGTTACCATGGTGTCTCAGCAGTATATAACAACATTAATAAAGATGAAGCATTGGAGATATTATAAGACTTCAAAAGCAGGCAATAATCAAACCAGAGTGGGCATCTTAGTGAATCTTGTCATCTTCAGTGTAGTTGCCTATAATCTTAGACTTTATTCTGTCAATCATAACAGATTTGAATAAAATCAGTCAATACAAGATAGCACTCTAACAAACCAGATTCAAATAAGATCAGTCATAATAAGACAGTATAAGTTATACAAGGCTTCTGGTTAAGTTGATAGGAAATTAAGGATGATTACCATATTATGTCTTCTTATTTTTGGGATAGCTGACCATGTCCTCAAGTCTAGTGTAAGTAGACAAACTGGAACAGCATGTAATCCATCCAAGCAGAGTGATGACAATAATGTAGATTTTAAATCTTGTTACCCCATTAACAATATGCTCTGCCTTCCTTTTTTAGACAATTCCTCCCCTTTCACTCCCATAGGGTGCACTTCTTGTTTTGGGTCCCACTGCCTCCCTTTATAGAGCATCTCAATGAGCTCTATCTCCTGATCTACTCTGCCTGTGTTTCTCTCTGTTAATATTTCAAGGCCAACTATACTAGAGATTACAGTCAATCTTCTCTGTCTCATTTCTGCTAGTCTATTTTTCTGCCATTGGTAGTCTATTTTTCTCTTCCACTCCACTGTCTGCCCCTGTTCAGTGAGGCCTCTTTGCCATTGTTCTTGAAATGCTCATATTCTTTTTCTCTCTTTCTAAAATGTCCTTTAGTACTTTTTGTAGGGTTGGATTGGTGGTCACAAATTCTCTTAGTTCCTCTTTGTCATGGAGGCATCTTGTTTCTCCATTAATTTCTAGAGAGAGTTTTGCAGGATACATCAATCTGGGTTGACGGTTGTTCTCCTTCAGGGCTTGAATTACTTCACTCCAAGCTCTTCTTAACTTGATGGTCTGTGTTGAGAAATCTGCCATGATTTTGATGGGTTTTCCTTTATAGGTGATCTGTTTCTTTTCTCTGATGGCTTTTAATATTCTGTTCTTATACTGAATTTCTGGGATCTTGATTATTATGTGTCTGGGTGTAGCTCTGTTTTGGTTGTAGGTAGCTGGAGTTCTGTATGCTTCATACCTCTGCATATCATTTCCTTTTTCTATATTTGGGAAGTTTTCCTTAATAATTTCTGTGAATAGCCTTGCAGTTCTTCTGTTTTGACTCCTGCTTCTTCATTCACATGCTTTATTCTTAAGTTATAGATCCTCTTGTCATCCTCTAGCCTTTGTATGTTTACTGCCTGCTCCCTTTTTATTTTTAAGAGGTCTTCCCTTTCATGATCACACATTGCAAGCCTGTGTTCAATGTTTGATAGTCTATCTTTGGTTTCTTTCAAGCAGTTTTGCCAAGTTTCTATGGAGTCTTTAGTTTGCTGGTAATCTCTTTGAATCTGCTTCATGAATTCTAGGTTTTTTTATAGTCTTCATGGAACATTTGTCTCCTTTTGTGTTCCTCCATTCTTCCATCTGTGTCTTCTTGAGGGATGCCAAGCCTTTCTTTTATAATCTACTTATCTCTTGTTTAACTTGAATTAATATTTCAGTTTTGATCTCATTTATGAGGTCCCGAAGATATCTCTTTATGTCCACTGACACTGTGTTTGATGTTGTGTGTTTGCTGCCCTCAATCTCTTTTATATTTACCTCTCCTGGATCAATATTCTCAGGGTTGGGGGCTGGGGGCTTTTTCTTATTTCTCCCTCTCGTCATGTTTTTGGTTCCTTCCATATAAGTGTATAGTGTAATTCCCAGCCCCTTTTCTTGTCAGTTAGGGTTCCTCTGGAGCACATAGGCTATGGGCTTCTGCCATCTGCCATCCACTATCAGTGAGTGAAGTGCAAGCAAGGGTAGTATACGCTGGCTCCTCCTCTCTGGGCCCATCGACCTTTGCGGGCCTTCACTGTGTCAGTGTGCACTGCCCTCAGGGAACCAATTGATTTGTGAGAGCCACTGGGTCCCAGCCCAGTCCAAGCAGATTCCACCAATCTACTCAGTGAGGGGAGCAACCAACTGAAGCCGCTTCTTTACAGAGCCAGGCTTTCCTGCCCAACTCCAATATGTCATCTAGTTGGTTGCCCCTTTCCCGCAGGAGGGTCCCATTCCTATCACTCACCATGTGTTGATGCCAGTCCCAAGAACTACTAGTTTCCCAGACCTCTGACCTCAGTATGGCTGCAGTGCAAATTCACGGTGCCTCTGGGTGGATCACGTACAGGGCGAGCCACGTGCAGGGCTGTTCAGCTCCACGCTCCAGCCACTCAAGCCAGTCACTTTGGTGCAGGTTTGGTTGCTCAAGTGGATCTTGGGCATGAATTCAGGTGGCTCGGTGAGAATGCAGTGCTTGCCGATCTTAGCTTCTCTAATGGTAGCCCCGGGACCTCGCATTCGAGCAGTTTCGTTCCCTTCAGTTTCTTCCTTGGTTGAGAGAGTCCATCTCCCTGTGTTTGGATCTCTTCAGGGTGTTTTATTCTGGCATTTGAGCTGTCTCTCTCAGAGAGGCTCCATATCCTGCTACCTCTAGGTCTGCCATCTTTGCAAGTCCTCATTTTATTTTAAAGAGCTGTTTAAAACTAATAATAACAATGATATTTTACAAAATGACTACATAAAAACCAATTTTCCCTAGCATAGAAAGTCATTTGGGTGCAAACATGTTGAGCGGGTTCTATGAATGAAACTTAAGCCTCCTTCTTGATATGGTGAAGAAAATTATTATATATTCTTTGAATATGTTTAAGTATATCAACAAAAGGAAAACACAGGATGACCAAGAAAAATAGACAAGTGATTTATTCCTTGGGGAAGCCATTGTAAATTTTATATAAGCCAAGTAGAATTTAGAAGGTCTAATTATGTTTGTGTTTGTTAAATTATGTAAGTATTTAGATCAAATATATTTTAGTTTTGTTTTCTAGAAGGTTTCCATGAGGAATGTATGTTATGATCACAGACCTTTCATCTGAAGCATGATTAACTTGTGAAGACCATGGCGTAATAGATGATGTTTGGTGCTAGCTGGAAATTGTCAAGAATACTGTGGAGTGAAAGAAGGAGCTATGAGAACCACATTTACTGGACCACAATTAAGAGAGCATTTATATTTAGGCTCAAGTGAGAGATATGAAGTGCTCCACAGCTGTAAGTGTCTTTTGTGGAAGCAATGTCAGTGTCACTTCCAAGGATGGACTTCTTGCTAATGGAAATATTACTTAAAGCTGCAGGGAGTTCTAGCTCCTGAAAATAAGAAAGCAAGTAAGCAAATAACACCAATGAAGAAGAAAAAAAGCATAACAATGTGTCCCATCAACACCTCTGGTCAATGTGGCTTCCCCATCGTGAACTTCTGTGATGAACAGAGTTGGCTATGGTAGTGGTGTTTCGCATCTTTGAGCAGGATCACTAAGCCTCAGTTCCTTTTCTGCAAAGTTAGGGTAATGGTAGCATGCTTCATAGAACAGGCAGCTCATTAATCAAAATAAGGTGGTTAGAGCTGTGCCTGACACAGTGAATGTGAAACTCAAAGAATGCGACACATTGTTTCACTCATTATGAATACAGTGTAATGTCAATTATGACCAAGTGGATTAAATATTAAGATAATAATTAATAATCAAGTCTTCTTTAAGAGTATTGGTCTTTGAGCAAGTTAAGAAACTGGGACAATATGTAATATAAAAGAACTAAAAACGCCATTTCAAAATGAATTTATGAAATTTTAGGACAACTTCAATATATGATTATATACGATGCACGTGTATATTGGATTTTTGATAAATGGAAAGTTATTATCAGCAGACAATGTAAAACTCATATTTCGTGGTGGGAAAAAATCCAGTAAAATATTATCTCTTACTACATAAATAAAATTTAAAGTCCATGTAAGGACTTGTGAAGTCACTTAATGTAAGTTTTCAGCAGATACTGAGAACTGCTTTTATTTTCTAAGAGTATTAGACTGAAGTCACTGAACTCATGAAGACTGTGTTCATAAAATAAGAACCTATGCTTCCAAAGACTGTAGATCAAGAACACAGCCAATAACCAATAATTCTGCTCTACAAAACATTGTCTGTGGGGCCAGGGATATAGTTCAGTGGCACAAATGCCTCCCTGGCAAGCACAAGGTCCTGAGTTCAATTCCCAGATTTAAAAAATCACCTGTAGACACAGACACAGTCAGTCTTGGAGATGACCCACACCTGTTGCCCTTCCTGTCCTGGGTCTCTCTGGCCCTTTATTGCCAACAGAAGATGGGTCAGTGGGAGGTGCAGGCTCTGCTGACTCTGGCCTCTGTGGCAGCCTGGAGATCTCATGAGGAAGCAAAACCAAGCCAACAGACAGGAGCCCCTGACTCAACTCCATGGGCAGGAGGGCCCACCTGGGCTGCAGCAGTTTCATCTTCAAATTGCCTAGGAGCGCACACACACACACACACACACACACACACATACACACACACACACACATACACACACACACACACATACACACACCTTCCTCTACCTATCCAATGGGGCAGAAGACAGAAAAAAACCCAATGTCACATTCTTAAGAAAATAGATAAAAATAAAAAAGAACAAGAAAACTGTCACTGAACAGAAGTCATCCGCCTATTAACTTGTTTTGTTTGAAATATATTACACATTTTCATTGTCTATATTCTTTTAAAATATATCACAAATAGGGAATTTCCACCAAATCTTATGCCAATACTGAAGGATTGTTGTACTTAGCGCCTTGTAAGTTTGAAGTGCATTGTTTTGTTTAATATTGCTGTGAAATTGCTTCACAATACGCAATACTGATGAAAGTGGCAACACAAATAACAGATGGGGACTCAATACCCACATCTGGACTGTTTATATCACCGTAGTGTAACTTCCACAAAAGCTATGACATGAAAGCAGACACCGTGTGCTCCAACACAACCTCATACTTCCAGTCTCTCACTGCACTGTGTACTACTTTGCTATGGACAAAAATGCACCTTAATGACTCTCCAAAATCATGATAACAAATACCATGAGCTTTGTGCTATGGTCAGACCATGGTGACATGAGTTCCCGAACTAGTAGTTTTGATGAGAGTACTTTCTTGGCTTAAGCCTTTCTGGATCCAAAAGAGTAAGATTGCTTGTGTTGTCTTGTTTGGTTTGCTTAAAATAAAAATTCACAAACATTTCCTCAGGCCCATAATTCTGTTAAATAGTCAGTGAGCCCACCAATTAGAAAAACATGGTAGTAAAGCTTAGGAGTCACAGCGACCACGGCCTGTGTTTGTTTTACAAGGTGCTTCTCCTAGACACCAGTCTTGGAAGCGATCCAGTTGCGGTAGGCTGTCACTCTTGTGTAGACACCTGGCTTATTGATTTTGCCACATTCATCTCCCCAGCTCACGACTCCAACAAGGTACCAAATATTTCGAGAATTGGGGTAAACTAGTGGTCCTCCAGAGTCGCCCTAAATAAAACAAAGAACATTGGTCATTGTGACAATTTCCTTTCACATATTTTAATTTGTGGTTGGTGCTTCATAGAGACAATGGAAAGGTAAATAAAACAAATTGCCGTACATATTTAATGTCAACTGTTACTGACCAGAATACATTCCCTCACATGTGCCCCTGAACTTGAAGGTGTGATTTAGGAGATTACACACTCTGGTTCTACAAGAAAGACTTGGAAGACACATTAATATGGGTAAAATTGAAATTCAGTCTCATATTTTAAAAAAAAAGAAACTAGAACCACTTTACATGGAGGATAGGGAGGTAGGGAAAATTTGTGAATGGGCAGAAAGTGACTCAGGCCTTTCTGAGACTGATTTTTACTGGAATCATGGCAAGAGGATTAATCCTGATGCTGAGTTCCAGAGGACTGTATACAGCACTGATATTTATTAGGGTATAACTATGTGTGAGGTACTTTGAATTTCTCTGCTGCAATTTCCTCATCTGAGAGATGAGAATCATGGTAGGCCTTACATGTTAAGATTGTGATGAGGGCTTAATAAATTAATATTGTAAAGAAATTAGGAAAGTGCTTGAGTCACAGCCAGCCTAACATAAGAGGTTGTTAATTACAAATGCAAATCACATGTAAGGAAGAATTTTTTAGTGTCAAAGCTTAGAGACATTGAAAGAACTTTCAAAGAGCATATTAAATGAAACATACAATTATTTCCATAGTGATAACTTTCTTAAAATAACAGCAGTTATTTATGTACTGTGTGGTCAATCTGAATAGCACCCTGATTTACCTGACAGGCATCAATGTTTCCTTCCATGTAGCCCGCACATAGCATTGTATCCTGTATCAGGCCATAATATGCTTCTTCAGCGTTACACGTGTTTGTGTCAATGATTTTCACAGGTGCCTTCTGAAGTAACACTGGAAATTTACCTAGAGGAAGTAAACCTCACTGTAAGATGGAGCAGGTCTTCTCTGTATCACTGCTGCTATTTAACCATTTGACTTTGAATGAAAAGACCTACTTGATTCCCTCACCCAAGTCTATGAAAAAAAAAACCCCACTGGAAACTGAAAATATAATTTGAAACATCTTTTAAATGCTGCCTTTCAAAGTCCTTATCAAACCAGAAACAAGGAAATAATGAAAGACTGAGTAGAATGAACCACTCTTCCTCCACAGGTATGATTGTGTTTAGGTTCCATTTCCTAAGGTTTGGGTGTCATTTTCGTAACCTAACAACAGGCTCCAAACAGCAATCTAAACGATCTGTTTGTTGTAAAACATGATATGGAGGATAAGCAGAAGCCTGTGGGAGGATGAGAGGATTTCTCAGAGTAACAGTGGCCCAAGAAGGAAGAGTCGGAAGCATTCTGGCAGGAGGGACAGACAGGCAGCTGGAGAAAGGGCCAGGCCAATAAGAGAATCCTGAACGTTTGATGAAGGACGCAATGGCCACGGCCAGGGAACTGGAGACTCAGTAAACAAAGACATTATTAGATGGGTGGGATTCTCATGCCCCAAAATAAAACACTGTACCTCTCCAAAGAATACCTTTGCTCTGTTTAAAGTTATAGCTAGTGGTGCTCACACAAGTATGCTTGCTGCCTCCTCTAAGTTCCTAAAGGCCCACTTCTAAGTCACTCTTCTGCTTATAAGCCCATAGATGATCTCAACTTGGCTAAAATATTCTCTTTTTTGAAGCCCTAGGTGAAAAGTCCTTTTGGCAACCATTTGCCACCACCAGGTTCATGTGCCTAGGGGCTTTGCTTTGGCTTCACAGTAGCCGTTGGTTTCTGCTTCACCATCTATGCACTCTTGTTAGGTCCTCTTTTGATTCTCTACTTTGAATAGTAATTTTTTCTGGGCTGAGAAAAGAAGCATTCACCTAGAGGATAACATCTTTTAACCTACAACGTAGGGCTTAGGAAATCAGTTCTCTCTTAACTGTCTGCATTGTAATTCTTTCTGGGCAGAGAGAGGAGTTCAAATGGATGGTAACAGAACCTTTGGACCAGACCCTTCTCAATTAGTTGCTGCTAGTAGGGGAGGTTCTATAACTGTACTTGTCTCCTAAGAATGTTCCAAGGCAAGGCAATCTGCTGTCATAACTCCATAAGCTGCATTCCTTAAGACATCACCTGAGGCAACTCAATAGCCAGAGGCAAATAGTGCCTTGCACTCTGCACCTTGATTGCTAACTTTTCTTGTTGCTTTTGAATCTCACAAAGCACATTACACACAGTACCTACCATCATAGGAAAGTGCTCCCCATCCTGTAACAACAACTCCTTCACCAGGCAGAAGTATCTGTGTGGCTTCGGGAAGGCAAACTCGATGCACATCATTTTTAAATACAACTTTTTCAGTGAGCCGAATGATTGCAATATCATCGTGACGTTCACCTTTGACGTAGCCTTCATGAATAATGATTTGTTGAACACCATGTTGCATATAGGGGGGCGTTACTTGAGTGCCAAAGCTTACAACAAAGTCTTTTGGGTTATTTGTCCTAAGGCAAGACGGAAAAATTTTCTGTCTTTTATTTATTTCAAAATAGAAAAATACCACATTCTATAGCAAATAGAAGAAATTCTACATCTACTGTATGCTGTTCATGACATTAATATTTCATCTCTCTGTATTCTATTGCAATGATATAACATGATTTTTTAATAGTCTTGAAATATCTTGAGCTCCTGAACCATTAAATATGTAAGGCAATAGGGATGTAAAAATGAAAATAAATAGCATATGCCTTCAAGAAGCTAAACCTAATTAAAGACAGGCATAAACACTGACAGTCATAACAGTCATTTGGGTGCTTGGGTATGTAATTAGTGGGGGTGCAAACAAGAGGAATTCAATCAGTATTTTTAAGGAAAAGAGAGTTTTTTTTTTTTAGGGAAAATCGCATTGAAGACAGGACTGAGTCCTATTTTCCTAAAGTAGAACAGATGTGAATATAGAGAAGCGAGTGTGAAATTACATGTCGTATTTTAGCAACTGCACATAGCTTAGGGCCTGGAATGAGGTAAGACTCGGTTAAGGAAAAGCACAGTATCAAAACTGAGAGACTTCCCATTTTTACTGGTGAGGGGGGGAAAGACTTAGGCAGCGCAGCTTGTCTTCCAAACCAGGGCCCTTTTGGGAGTGCAAGAAGTGTCGCCCAGGAACAGAGCAGGGGTAATAAACAGGTAAAAAGTGGAGGTTTCCCGGGGCTTTTGCTTGCTCTCCCTGGCGGTCTGCAACAGGATGACGACCTTACTGTCTAAAGCAGTGAGCCGCAGTCACCAGGAAAAGCTCGCTGATCAACGACGCTCCACAGTAGTGCTTGCCATTCATTTTGAGACTGGCTTGCCAGGGCCACTCTCCCTCCTGAGCATTGGAGCCGCCCTTGATTCTGTCATACGTAGCGGACATCCTCGCGCGCCTCCCACAGCCTGTCAGAAAGGGTCGGTTTTGTTCCAATGAGAATACAGACAATATTATTTATTTATTTATTATTTTATTGTTATAGTTTTTTATTTGATTACCTGATTGATTGATAGTGGTGCTGGGGAAGGAACGCAAAGCTTTCTCACTGAACTATAATCCCAGCCCCTTTAGAAAAGTTTTTATTTTGAAACAGGTTTACCAAAAATCAATAAATTGCTCCAGTGGAGTTTGAATTTGGGATTTCCCTGCCTCAGCCTCCCAGGGTGCTGAGATTACAGGTGTGCACCACCATGCACAGCTCAAAGATAATGTGTGCTCAGTTGCAAAGTAGATGGTGAGCTGAGTTGTCCTTACATGGTTAAATCTGACAATATAGTGACTGAAAGGAATGCAATAGAGTTGTGCCAGAATCAGTGGCAGTCATTGGGTTCTCTCTACACAGCACAGCACCCCTGGGGTACTGCAGGACTTGCAATGAGTAAGCTGTGGACAGAGGCAAAGTGTTTCAGTCCATAGGCTCTGAAACCAGATTCCCTAAGCCTGAATTTAACCCTGATATTTATTTATGAACTGGCTGAATCTAGGCAATTATTTCACTATTTTGTGCTTGCCCTTTCTCATTTTTAAAATGAGATTATAATCATGTTTATCTCTCACATTGTTATGGAGTTTGAATGAATTATCTTACATAAAGCACTTAAAACTGTGACTCGGTTAGAGTAATAAATAATCTCCTATTTCATTTAAAAAGTATTCAAACTTACGGCTGTTGATAATTTTTTCAGCATCATCTTTACTGATTTCTGAAACAGAACAGAAAAAAAACCATAATAAATTTCCTACCTGATTCATTGCAGGACAATGGAGAAAGTCCGTAGGACCAGCTGAGGAAAGCAAGAGTGTCAAGAAAGCACTTTTAACCTCAAGGTAAAGAGTCAATAGAAAAGAGAGATTGATTTATTGGAATTTAACTTTTACTACAGGTGTATGTATGACATGGAAGTACCATCTTCACAATTCTATTTTATTTAATTGGTATTGTATTCTATATTGTCTAAAGTGGAAAACTGTGATTTGCTTTCCTTAGAAGAAAGGGAAGTCCCCACCAATAACCTGATTCCTTTCAGCACACAAAAACAACTTTTAGAAAGTGACCTGTCTTGTAATGGTAGATCTACATATTCATGTTTCTGAAAAGTTATAGGAAATCATGAAAAGAAAACTGAAATGTATGGATGTTATGAATTGTTTCAAATATTGATGTCTACTTTAGAATGAGAAGCAGTTATAAGGCACAGAATTATTGTGACTTGAATGTGTTTTTAATAATGAAGACTTTTAGTAATGCTCTACTGTGAAATGCCACTCATTTTAAAATATGGTGAGGTTCAGCACTGTGCCCGGTGTGTATGCGGCACTGCATTGCAGCACTGCCCACACCTGGTGCAGATGCTTACCTGTGAGCCTAAGAGAAGCAGGGTCTGTGGTCAAGGATCCAGACTGGCTCCTCAGCATCTGGTGTAAGATGCTCTCGATTCTTCTCCTTGTGCTTTCCTTCCTTGACGTGGAATCGTTGACCACCAGCCATATGTGTGCTGTCACCTTGTTGCCATCAGGACTGGAAATGACATAAAGATTCTAAGTACTGCTAAAGCCAGCATTCGCATCTTCCTCTCCTTATCCTTCACGTTTGGTGTCTTCTGCTCTGTTTGGCGCTGGGCCCAGGTGAAACACTGGCTCACGACATGCACATGCCAATGGTACGCGTGAGGTTGTAACATTCAATCGACAAATAACTTTACACAATGGAAAAGCAGGAAAAGGCTGAAGCACAGAGTAAAGATACCATCTAAGAACTGGGATCATTTACTTATGCATTTATTAATCATTTCCTGAGCTATTGATACACAGCTGGATTAGGAGCCACTGGGTAATGCAAGGGCAACTAAGATATGGCTTCTACCATATGGGAACTCCCAGACTTCTACAAATAACTATAAAAAATGAGGCAGGAACAAGACATTTATTTTGAGATATTCAGAGGAAAGATGTCTTGTTTTACTTAAAATGATCAGGGAAATTTTCATGGACGAGCTGATGTACATACTAGAACTTATTTTTATTGCAGCTTCATTATCAAGAAGAAAATTTGATCAGAAAAGAGGACAGATTTTACCATAGAATAACTAGATTTTAATTAGCATTGATTAGGCATCTGCTTTGTCACCACAGTTACCACACACATTTTGTCATCTCCACAATGCCCTGTAGTATTGTCATTATCTTTGCACAAGCTCTCTGTACCTAAAATTTCCTTCCAGTATACAAAAACAACTTTTTGAAAGTGTCCTGTTTCCTTTTAGGTACAGAGAGCTTATGCAATATGCCCAGGAATATGTGACTACTGGATAAGACTGAGATGCAGTGCAGTTGATTCCATAACCTGCGCTCTTTACTCCGTGTACCCATCACCCTGTACCTACCCACCCTGCATCTACGGTGTCTGAGACTGAGCTCAGACGGAGGCGGGTGTAGAAATAGCCACGAGAAGACTATTCTGACTGGGATAGTCAGGGAAGATTTATTTGGAGCTGAGAAAAGGATGGACAACCCAATGTCGAGAAGCCTTGAGGTTAGCAGCTGACATGTTACAACTGTGCTTTGGGTCCCCTAAGGGATGCTCAACACTTTGGCATATGAATTGATAACAGTTTATAGGAAACACTCAGTTCATATAAATTTGATTTTTGTAGCAATGCATGCAGGGTGAAAAAACTCTGTCCTGTGGCCTCTCCTTTCCTATACCTGACCTGCCCCACTTAAGGAGTGGGACATGTATCAGAAAATGAAGCAGAATGATTACAGTCACCTGTGAGAGGTCCTCAGAACCTTCAACTTTAGTTTTCCATTTCTGCACAACACTAAATTGACCCCTAAGATTAATTATGGTTGAAACCACAATCCATTGTGAAATCTCAAGTCATATGAGTCCAAGAATGGAAAGATGGACAGGCATGGGTGGCAGAGGGTAAAACCAACAATCGCCTTGATGAAAATGTGTTCATTTGTGAATATTTCCACACACACTTGCTTTTCTATTCTGAGTATGATATAAGTAAGGCATGGCAAGTGTTATCATTGCATCTCATAGGATAGAAGACCAGACTCAAAGTGATGCAGACAGTCACCCAGGACTCTACGGCTACTGAATAACTAACACTGGGTTTAGGCTGTCTACCTGCTGCTATTGCTTACTATTCTAAATGCACATGAAGGGAACACAGTATGGTTATTTTACTTCTTGGAAACTTCTCTCCTCAGTTGGAGATGAGATGTTTTCATGGTGCCTGGAAAGCTCTCCTTGGTATCAAGCTTGGGTAAAGATATGTTGTCATCAATACTGTGTCTAAGAAGAACCTTAGGGACAGATCTAGGGCTTAACTGACTGGTAAATAGAAAGATGGGAGAAAACTTGGCCTATATTTATGCTAGGGAGAAACAAAAATATTACAGTATCAGATATTTGTCTAAGAGACTGAGATTTTCTGAATATAAATACTTAGGAAATTAGAAGCATAAGTCACCTGTAATTTGAAGATCAATACATTCCCAAAGGACATAATAAACTCAATACTCTAGGTCTGATTTCTGCTTTCCCTTTACTGAAAAATAGGTTTTACATTTATGATAGTGTGGGATATTAGTAATCATTGTCTAGTGACTATAAACTCTCAAAAGAAATTTCGAAGGTTGAAGTCTAATGGAATGTTTGATGGTTTGGCTTCGTCTTTGGTAGCTGAGTGTAAGGTACTTACACCAGTGTGATGACTTGGGAATTGATATATTGTCTGTAAATGTCAGAGTTTTGAAATGCATCGACCATCTGTTAAAGAAAAAAAACCAAATATCAAGTTCTACTACATTTATATTCTACTATATTTACATTTATAGTTCAAATAATTAAGAAGATATTAACTTACCTTAGTTTCAAGGATTTTACTAAGGTAGTTATTTTCTTGGGATGTCTCCCTTTCATAATTTTTATTATATGGGATATGTAGCACATCAAAGCTTCCTTGATAATAGTTAGTTCTATTTTCTGTGAGATAAAGAAATGACCCAAGAATTAAATTACATGGACTTCAAATCTAAATATAGATTGCATAATAATACCAACTGACATGCTTTAAGTTCAGTAGATATTCATAAACTCTTTCTGGTACAACTGATTATATAACACAATGTGGAAAGTGGTTGTAGCACTGATAGTGGAATAGACACACCCGCACACATTCACATACACACATCAAGCAAAGGTCATGAAGAAGAGGAACATCACAATTAAGACAGAAAAGAAGATGCACTGTAATGAGAGTTTGGTTTGCCCTAGTCAATTACCTGATTATGAATTAAAATAGTTACCATTATCTACTATAATATAGTATTCACATGAATATATATTAGACAGACCCTACATGAAGTGTGCATTTTCAGGTGAAATATAATTTGCCAAATATAGTATGGTTGCTAACAACAGCCAAGAATTAAAACTCAATCTGTGTCTTGACACCAAAGCCCACAGCTAATTCATTAAATTGCTCTTCAAAAATTCAGAGATACTAAGCCATTCGATACATGTCACATATCTCATGTGATATATTTTGTGTATATAGCAATTCAGAATCTGCTATATACTGTGTATGAGTGTAATCAGAACTAAATAAATGTTCCTTTACAAGGCAGCTGCCTTTGCATATCATCATGTGGTAGAGGCAGGGTCATTACAGATGAAATCAACACATGAGAACTAATAGGGATACAATTCAGTGATGGACTTGAGTTTTCACCTGCAATTTATATATAGACTAAGAGAAGGGGAACATCATGATGAAAACAAAACATGTAGACAAGTAAAATATGGTGAAATAAGTGCCCAAGAGAGAAACATTCACAAAGTGCAGAAGTATCCTGCGGGGCAGAAGTGGAAGTGCCTTCCTAGGGAGGGGGCTATGAGAGATGGATGGGTGTTTGCCAGGTGTGAGCTGAAGTGTGGAGTTGAGAATCTACCTGTGTGTGTGGTGGTACTGCTAGAGTGTTGTTACACAAATGTTAAATATTTATAGTGCTAAAAATGATAGGAAAAAAAGTTAGGAAGTCTCAAAATGCTGAAAATGGATTGATTATATGTAATAAACAATGCTGATTGCAGTTAGCCAACCCATGGGTCATTTACTTTTCACTATAGAGATCAAACTTTAAAATTACAAATTATTATTGAGGAATGAATGATACAAAAGCAAAGAAGACTTAGCAAATATATGACTGATGCTCCTGAAAAAATCAACTGAACAAACGGATTTGAACATGCAACTTGAAATTGCCCATTGTGTTCTGTGAAAAATTTAAGGATAAACACATTAGGATAAACTTGGCTTGGTGAATCTGAAGGATAAAAGAGCCTGTGATTATTCAGGCAAAACAATAAGGATAAAATAATTTACATTTACAAAAGGGACAAGTTCAGGACCTTCACTCTGACACTAAGCAGGCAAAAGATAATGGAATGAATCCTAAGGAAAGATAATGTAAGCAACTTTTTGATCAGCTATTATTAATATATTTAAATTCTGAGGACTTCTAGCAGCTTAAAACCTTAAAAGAACAACTTCAAAAAGATACAGTGCTACACTGCAGATTAATCATAAAACTCAGCAATCAAGAATACTCAGTTAAAGATGATAGATTTAACTAATACTATATTTAAAGGTAATTTTTCCAAAATCCCCTTTAAAAGGTAATTGGGCATTAGCTTCAAAGTAGCCCACAAAAGCAGTAACATGGGAAGAAGAGGCACCAACGTTTGTATGAAAGCTGGAGGCAGGTGAGCGATACCCTGAACCCCAAAATAGCGTGGAAAATACAGGTGCTGTTTCATACTAAAGAATTCTAACTGGAACAGGCAATTTCAGAAGAAAGGAACAGACATGAAGGAAAATAAGTTAAAGCAGCTAGACCCAGTACCTTCCCAAATTTTAAGGTATTTAGTCCAAGCAGACTGACACACAGTTAAAGCACATCATATGTAAAATTTCTATATCCTACACCCCAAGTTGTCTATAAAAAGCTAGAAGTGACTATTATATATATACAAAAGATGAGAGGATTTCTCCTTCATCTGGGAATCCTGACCAGTTCAAGGAAAAGCTAATCAGAGTGGTAATTTGGATTCTTTCAATGCACCAAGCTAGATGGGGCAGCTATGGTAAACGTCACTGTCAAAAGACAACACACACACACACACACACACACACGCACACGCACATACACACACATGTGCACATGTGCATACACACACCCTCTAGCCTCTCTGTAATATCAAATATTAAATGTTTGAAAACGCCAAAAGATAAAAATATTTAAGCATCTATCATGAAATTGTGCAATACACATGAAGAAAATCTTGGAGGGGCGGGACTACTCAAGCAGCCATTTGCAGCCATTATTGTACTCAGAGAAAATGTTTGTAACAAATAAGATCAAGGTGCTATATAAAGAGTATTTTTAAAAAGAAATTTTGGAATTAAAGATTAATAGTAGAAATAGGAAGTTCAATAAAATATTTGGAAAAGAACTTTAAGAATGTGATTTTACTTTTTAAAAATAGACTACAGGATGGAAAATAAAAAGAGAAACAAAATAATCAGAGTCCCATTTAAGAGGGCCCATACCGACATTATAGGAAGTTTAGAAATAAGGCAGAACACACACACACAAAAAAAAAAATCAAAGGAATAATGTAAGAAAAACTCGAGGAACTGAAGTATCATATGAATTTTTAAATTGAAATAACTGATTAAATGCCATAACACTGAAAGAAAAGATCTCTAGACTATGTCACATTATCAGGGAACTTCAAAGTAATGCTCACAATGAACACACATTTAATACAATTTCAAAAGGTGAGGGATGGGGAAAAGTATTCAAAAAATTCCCAAATTATAATGACATTAGACTCCACAATAGAAAGTTTAAAAACAAAGAGACAATAGGACATCAGTGTCAAAATCAGAGGGAACTTTTTTCTAACTACAGTATTACTAATTAAGAAATTAATGTTAATGGTAGTACTGACATAGTTTCAGACAGTTGAGTGTCAAGAATATATACTTTCCAATGTAACCCTTTTCCAAATCCTGGAACACACACACACACACACACACACACACACACCAACTGAATGATTAAAATAATAAAAAGGAAGTAGGAAAGCCAACCAATAAGAGATTAAATCCAACAGATGACTGAAGGTGGTCACCATGATGCTGGAGAAAACCTAAAATAGCCATTCTGTGGCCAATGAATATATAATTCCCATTTCCACAGGATAAAGTGAATAGATAATGCAAATAAGCAAAAATACATGGTGACATAGCAACATTAGAATGACCTGAAAGAGCTGAAAGTGCTTCTCTCTGATAAAAGATAGAGGTTATGGAGAAGGGACTGAATTACTCATTAAAAACTGACTGACTCTTTGAACTATTAGCATAAGCTCTAGAGGAAAAAAATATTCAGATGTGGCAAAGATGGAAACTGGAAAAAATATTGATGGTGAGCATATATCATCTAAATATATATTAAAATTTAAACAACTGTAGTAATTTTTATTGTAAACTAAAATGAAGTGTTAAGATATTGACTATATAAAATATAGTTACCAAATTAGTGGAAAATATGAAAAATACAATTATGCTGATTTTTAAATTTTATAGTAACATGCAAGTGATGTAATTTCCAAAGTAAAAACAGTTTTTTAAAAATGACTCCAAGTTTCTTCACATTTTTCAAAATTTTAAAAAATGTATATAGGAAGAATTTTTATATTAATGTCTTTGTTATGAAGAAATAATTATAATTTAATATTCCTTGATTTGTCTTCTTCAAAGAGAATAAGTGTGATATCTTAATTATAAAATAATACCAGTAGGATCATCTTTGTAAAGATGCCTTTTCTGTCAGTTAGCTGTATATGTATTCATTCATGTATCTGAATGGATGCCCTCTTTAACATGTATGTATTTAAAAGGTATCTGAAATTGAGTGTTAGGCAAATGTTAATAATGCTTATTTCAGGGATTTAGCTCAGAGGCACAAGTGCCTGCCTGGCAAGCACAAGGTCATAAATTCAATCCTTGGTACCAAAAAATAAAAATAAAATATAATGCTTATTTCTAGGACTCAGGATCAGTGAGTAAAGGGCAATAATTCAGTGTTTGCAATTACTTCTTTATTGTTCATGGAAATGGAAATAAAGATTACCACAAAATTAAATAAATACATATATATGTATGTACATATATACCAACCTACTGCCAGAAAATGAACCAGGAGACCAATAGTAATTCCAAGAATTGCCAACACTCCAAACACAATGAGGGCGATTATCCACAGCGGCAGAGACACGCGGGAAGCTGTGACTGGTCTGCCAATAAGAAAGATGGATATGAAAATATGTCAGACAAATCACAGTCTTTTCAAATCTGCATTTCTTTCTTTTTTCCTCATCCCCTAAAAACTCCCCAATTAGGCACAGTAGTAGCAAAAGCGATAGGAAGAAAGGGAGGAAGAAAGAGAACAGGAAAAAGAAAAAAGAGGACAAGGAAAAGAGTGCTGCCCTAAAAGCTCATGACTAAACCTGTGCTTTGAAATTAAGCCCATGTTTCTGGACTATGGGATCATTTTTTCCAGAGCATGCAGTTATCTATACTTAGAGCAGTTCCCCCGAGGTCAATGGATCGCAACAGAATTAGTATCAGTAAGTGAAGAGTTCCCAGCTCCAGGGAGTGAGGGAGAAATGCCTTAGAATACCTGTGAACCCAAGCCCCTCATGCTTTTTAAGTATAAGCATGATCCTATATTACTTACTATGTTCTTACGCACAAAGAAAACACAGAGATACAGAGTGCTGCGGGGGTTAGGGTAGCGCTCGTGCATTCCATTAGCTTATTACTGTGGGCCCATGGCATTTTTACAGAGAAGTGAGCCCTGATGCATCTGTGGTAAGCTGTGTCTTTTCACTGTTGCACGTAGGTAAGGTTGTTTTGAGCCACAGCTCGGGTTGCTGTAAGGATCTGTAAGGATGTCTCAGTCAAAGAGGAATGGAAGGCTGCGAATATAGCTCAGCAGCACAGCACCTGCCAGGCAAGCGCAAGGTCCTGAGTATGATTTCCAGGACCAAAAAATAAAAAAAAAAAGGACAAACCAAAGAGGAATGGAACATAGTCTGGAAAGAAGGAACCACGTGTAGTGTGGTAAGCATGATCAATGATTCCTTTGTTTCTGTAGCAAACTGTGGCTCATAAATCAGCCAAAGATGAAACTGGACAACTTGATGGTTATGTTATGTGTCAGCTTTGGCTGGACTCTGGTGTCCAGCTGTTCAGTCAAACATTGATATAGATCAGCTTCCATGGCTGTGATTAGATTGCAATCAGCTGCCTGGAGGAGATCGCCTCTGAAAGTGTGGCTGAGCTCCGTCCAGTCAGCAGAAGGCTTTGCCAGCAGACCCTGGTGTTTGCGGAGGAGAAATTCTGCCCTGGGATCATCACATTGAAATCCTGCCTGAGTTCCAGCTGCCAGCTGTTTGTGTGTGTGTATGCATACATGTACACACATGTTTATAGGTAAATTTAAGCATAGATTTATATGTCTCTCTATGTGCCTCATTCTCTGTCTCTATCTCCTAGTGGCTTTGTTTCTCTGGGGATCCCTACCTGAGTGATAAAGAGAACCCAAAACAAGAAAGACCTTTGATTCCACACAAAGACGTTGGGATTTTCACTGCTATATTTGAGTTCCTTCAAGTGCAATTGGAGAAGGACCTGAATCAGAATTGTCTCAGGGTGCTTATTAAATATACAGAATGAGATGTTACTGCAGATCTACTGAATTTGAATTCTTGGAAGAGCTTACAAATTTGTACTTTAACTCTCAAAGCATACTGTCAGATTATCCAAATTAAAAGTAGTAACTGGGCTCACTGTGCATAATATATTGGGAAGGTAAAGATAAATTGGGTTGATGCTTTCAGAAGAACAAGATTTTTTAAAAAAATCTATCTTTTATTGATGTTTTATAGTTCTTCTAGGAAAACAATTTCTTACATTTTCCTCAAACCTTCAGCACCATCTGCCTGTCTTCACTCTTATCTGACACCATTTTTTTCCACTAAGAAAATAGACTACATTAGAGAAGAATGCTCATCACATGGGGGAAGGTGTCATAGGTACATCCACAGTCTATCTTTCCCTCATGTTTATGCCTGTGCCTCTGCTTCATGCCATCCCCACCCCTCTCCCACCTCATTCTTGAACATCTCAAATTAATCAGGGTTCCATGAACTCACCAGGCCCCTTCATGCCTCTGTATCTATATCTGTTCCTTGTGCCTGACATGTGTGCCTGAAATCTGCCCACTAAGTTGCCAGCCAAAAATTTGCACTTCACTTTGTCTCCTCTTCACTGATATCCTTTTCACCAACTCCATTATGACTCTACATTTCCAATTTTAAAATGTTGTATGTTTCAGCTTTTCATGTCTAGCCACAAGGATGTTGTGGTCTGTATCTTGTTTTAGATTCAGAACACAGGATGTGGCCTAAAATCACAGATAATGTTTGTTACACATATGAATGAAGGACCACAACGGTGATGGAGGACAGCTCCATTGTGGAGAGAAACTGAGGCAGAGGGATCCAGATGATGTGAAGCTTTCAGACCTAGTGAGCAGAGTTTGGTCTTCATCCTGTGGATGACCAACATGTGGGCTTGCATTGCATAAGAGGTGAATGCATGTGTACAATCACATTAGAGAGAAAGGAGAAAATGGAAAGAGAAGACCAGTGAGGACAGGCCTTATTAACAATCCACAGGACTGGGGTGGCAGGATGCTTAGTGATGACACTAAAAATGAAAAGTAAGCAAGGAGTTTGAGGAACTTTACAAGGCTAGAATACTGGCCAGAACTTGATAATTAACCATATTCCTAGTGGTTGGGAACACAGTAAAGATGACATGGATTTTACTGCAGGAATAAGGGAAAGTGAGATGGTTTGTGGAGAAAAAAATTGTAAAATTTTATATCTTGAAGTTGGAGGGCACTTAAATTTACAGTGCACTGTTGAGACTATCGCATCAGAGGTCACCTGAGGAACCAGAGTTGAGGATATAAATCTAGGTGTCATCTCAGCGGGAAAATGAAGCCTGTGAAAGTGGTCAGTGCATTAGAGTATCTATCATGTAAAATATTGCATAAAATTAATATTTCTCTTCCTTGACTAATAATGTCACTTCAATGTCACTTCTAAGGCAACGGTGACTGTCATGGTTTATGTCGGTGGCCCCCAGGTCTCATGTGTTTGCATTGTGCATTTGTGATTGGTTCATTGTCTAGTGCTTGGATTGATAGTGTCAGTGCTACACCCACATAGGGGTGGAGCCAACATACAATGTAATGGCAGGAAGAAAGCACATATCTCTCTCTTGCTGGTTTCCACCTTGCTGTTTGCAGCCGCCATGAACTGCGGCCCCACCATGCCACCCTGCCTTGGAGCCAACTGAGTATGGAATGAAACCTCCAAGAACTGTAAGAAATAAACCCTTCCTTTCCCAACTTTGGGCATCAGGTATTTTGTCTCAGCTATGACTAAAAAGTAACTAAGACAGTAACTAAAATTTTAGTTCTTCTTCAGTTTCATATCTCACTGCTTGATGTCTCCCAGTATTATAATGATTTATATTATAAGCTTTTGTTTCTTCACTATCAAATTAAAAATACTGTTGATATTTTAGCAATGGGTTGGCACTTACCTCACTGACTAAGTATTCTGCTTCACCAAAACAACCTTGCTTACTGCAGGGTACACCACAGCATATCTTGACTTTTTTGTTTCTCTTAAACTTATAATATTTACTTATTTTTCTAATTATTACTTTTTTATTTGGGGATATATTTTCTTTATTAGTTTTTTTTACTAGTTTTATTTTTAAAGCTTTAATCCAAAAGAGGTCTTTCGAATACATTCTTCAAAAAATACAGAAAACATAGATTTTTAAAAACATATGATCCAAAAATACATTTTAGAATTGATCTAAATACTATGACTTGAAAGCAGAAGAATGAAATGGATTCCTAGTTTTCCATTTTATTTCATTAAAATTACTATAGGATTTTATGTTTCTATTTCCTTCCCTTTTTTCCACTTTGGTTATTTTTTATCACACAGTTCAAATGATTTTCTGGCTTTTGACTCATAATCTAAAGCTCTACAAACCATGACAGAGAGCAAATAGATGCTTGAAATAGCAGATGCATCTGAAGTAGAAAACTTGTTCTGCTGCTAGCCAATTTCTGGTAACTCATATATAAATTTTCCTGAAAAATCACATAAAAATTACTGGCAGGGGACAGAATATAACTTACATCTTATTATAAAAAAGCCTAGGTTTAAACTATTCAATTACTTTAGCAAGAGTCAAAAATATAGCTTTCTAGCCAGGTGTGGTGGTACATGCTTATAATCCTAGCACTCAGGAGGCTGAGGCAGGAAGATTGCTGTGAATTTGAGACCAGCCTGGGTTACAAAGTGAGCTCAAGGGCAGTCTGAACTGCATAGTGAGACACTGTCTCAAAAAGACATATATATATATATATATATATATATTTGAGATTTTTCCCATTTGATAATATAGGTCTAAGAAAAAATCAAAAATTTATAAAATTTGGTTTTGAAGTCTTTACTTTCAATTCCAGTGTTCATTTTCTTCTTTTGGAGTAGTCAACATTCAAGCATCCATATGCAAACACAGAGTTCAGTAGGGTCTCAAACAAACCTGCAGAATCAGCCCTATGAGGTCAGCTGTGTAATTGGATTAATGCCTCATTCTGAGAAGATAATCATAGAACAAGGTCTCAAATCTGTCCAAAGGAACTGGGAGTTCATGAAAAGAGTGGCTTAAACTTTTGAAATCTTTCAAATTTATGACATCATCCAAATGTAAAATGGTGAAAGTAAAGAAGGAGGTATCTTAAAAATAAACTGTATCATACATTCAGATAAAGGTGATGAGTATCTCATGCACAAAGCAAAACAAATGAATCATGCTTTTATTTTCCACTTTTACATGTGTTTTATCACTGTTTTATTGACAAAGGAAATATGTGGGGTTTTTTGTTGTTTTTGTTTCGTACTGGGGATCGAACTCACAGCCTTCCACTTGCCAGGCAGGCACTTAAGCCACTGAGCTAAATCCCCAGAGACAAAGGAAAGATGTGAACAATAAGAAAACAATCAGGGTTATGAATGAAATAACATCTTGAATAAAAAAGAATCATATTACAATACTTACTTTAATTCAAGAAAAAATTAACTTAATATATGCTTTTCTAATTGAAATTTATATGAATACTAATATTGCAAATATGTGCTAAGTTATTTGATTGTATAAATGAAGGCTCAGCTATTGCCCTCAATATATATATTTAGTGATGTACATTTTTGACAAATATTTATGTCAGTTACACCCTTATCTGATATTAAATATTATAAGATTAGATTCATTTAATTTGGATAAACTTTTTACAAGCTAAAAGCATGTCCATAAAATTTTGTCATAATTTTCTACCTACATAAACTTAAATGAGATAGCACAGGTCCATACATAATTGTAGTAAACATTTATGGATTTTCATATGACTGTATAGCAAACATCTATACAGCAGTGGTACTATGTGAAACTTGTGAAAGCTCTGCAGAAAACACAAGATGTTAAACAAACAAAAGGAAGTCATACTCACTATCACTGCCAACAATTTACATTTGATCTCTAAGAAGAAAATGTTCTCTCTTCTACCTCTGCTGGTGGATGAGAGCCACACATTCACACTACTTTTTATTCACAGAATACTAAGTTTAATACAACTTTTCTGCAACATTCCCCAAATCGTTATCTAAAACTATAGATTCTACATATGAACACATGTTTGTGACAAGGTTGCCTCCAGGAAGAAAATCCAAATTGCTGTGCTAAAACCGCACATTTCCTGACTGAATTCAGCTGCTTTGCTGCAACCCTGCAGTGGGGAGTCAGGATGGGGAAACACTGTGAACTCCATTTATGTCAGAAATTTAAGTAAGCGAATTTCCACTTACCTAAACATGATGTGCTGATGGAATGGTTGTCGCTGTTAATAAAGATACAGGAAACTTCTGCACTCCATTCGTCCTGACCAGTGGTTCTCAGGTAACTGCGCTGATCACAAGGATAATTGAGATTTTAAGGGCTGGGTGCAATAATAGAGGCGATTAAGAGGAAACTTGTTTAGCAAGTTGATGACAGCTTTGGATCTGTGGTTTAAAGGAAGAAATGAAAATTCTCTGAGTTGGATATTTAGAAGAAAAACAATGGATATTACTTTGATTGGTCATCTGAGAGGTCCACCCAAAAAAACCACCATGCATAAGTGAGTCAGGGTCTGACTCAGGCATTCTGCGAGTTTCCGAGACACAAGTTCCTCCTCAATGAAACCGGCTCTCCCCAGTAGGGCCCTCTCTGAAAAAAAGGCTTCAATTCTCCTGTTTGGGATAAATAATTCTACATCATTACTCCTTCAAAACATGCTCAATTTAAAAATTTTCATGGGGGCTCTCTGCATATTCTGTGCAATGAATTTACAAAAGTAAAAGAAGATTCTGAAGTAAGGACCACTTCTATTTTGTTAACTCTTTACAGGAAAAGGAATTGGTTAACTATCAGACACATGTTTTACTAAATGAGTATGGATTGGGTTTTTGAGTGAAACATCAAATTCTTTAGAAAATAAAAGCTCAGGGGGACGTTTAGATGTTTGGTCTTTGTTCATACAGTGTTTAAGTAAACTTTCCACTAATTCTTTCATTTGATAAACATTCATCATGTACTTTCTGGGGCTACACATTGCTCCTCATATTGGGGATTGAGCAATAGGTGTATTAAAAGTTCTTGCCTTCATGGACCTTACACTCCAATGGGAAAGACAGACAAATATTAATAAAATAGCGAACACATGATTTAATGCAAGATGATTACACATGCTGTGAAGATAATTGAGCAGGGTGATTGTGGAGAGCTTAGTGAATTGGATATGGCTCCCTATATGGTGTGCTTCTCTGAGGAGGGGGCTTTAAGCAGAGACTCAAATCCCAAATGGTGATAGTAACTGCTATGATTCATCTTCTTAAGGTACATATCCATGGCATTTCTCTATTTAAAAACAATAACAACAACAACAACAACAACAACAAAGCTTTCAAACTCTTAGCTGCTTTCTGGATAGTATAAACCCCTTTGGTTTGTACCCCATGCCTATTGGAATGTCATCTCTCTTTATCTACCTTGTTCCACAGTGCCTGGTCCACTTCATCATAGATGAAAATGTGGGGAAAAAAGGACCACACTTGGAAGGCCCTTGTATCAACTGAGCTCATGTAAATCAAGTGTTTGCTCAAATTCCACAACATTGTGTTATCTTAACAATGATTTTACCTACAGCTGATGACCTGGGAGATTTCTCATGGTTGCCTTTCTTGAGTAACAAGTGTTTCCCACTCTCATAACTTTATACTTGTACTCTTAACACTCCTATGATCATCATGTCTGCCCTCCGGTGCTTATTCATAATTTACAATTACAGTTAGTTGCCAATTCTTTCACAAAGACTTCCTCAAAGAGCTTCACTCTCTGATTTTTTTCTAATCTCTGACTTGTAATCATTTACTGTCATCAGTACTCATTTGGAGTTTAGTCATCTGCTGCGATTTTCATGTCTATTTAAATTTGTCCTGTGAATGAGATGTCCTATTACCCCAGTGCAAGCTACTTGAATTTAAGTGCAAGAACAATACTGTATTTTTGTTTTTTACATGCTCATCACAGTGCTTAGTATCTATATGATACTTAGTAAATAAGATATATGTTTCAGATATACAATTAATATCCAAAGTACATTAGGTGCATCCTAAAAGTGAATAAATATTTTAAAAACTTGTTACTAAGAATATATAGGGTTTAACAGGATACTTGCAGAAGAAATGCAGGTGGCCAGTTTGAATATAAAAGGTGATTAATTTTATTATTAGTAATTATAAAAATATAAACTAAAACAATCATATAGCTTTATTAAAATGTTTCAGAAGTTAAAAATATTTACTATTTCAAGATTTGGTGACAATATGGAGAAATGGACACTTATACATTGATAACTGGAGTTAGAAATGAGCTACCAACTTTAGAGGACAGCTTGACTTTGTTTACTTTTAAAACTATTTACCTTATAACTAACCAGTTTTATGTTTGAGTATCTATCCTAGCACATGCACTTACAAAAGGATATTTGATGATATTTATTACAAAATTTGCAATAACAAAAAACAGAAACATATTATTAATACGAGAATTGTCAAGTAAACTATTGTCTATCAATGTATGGAGTCTTATGCAGGTATTAAAAGGAAAGAAGTTACACTACACGTAGTCAGTGACCAGACTCACGCTTCCTCATTTTATGTCCTCTTTTTATGTAACAGATTGAATAGCTAAAAGCTGTATCTCCACAGCTCCTGAACATCCTGGGTACACACTACATTTTCCTAGTTGTATAAGACTGAGAAGAGAGAAGGAGGTCACAGGCTTTCTAAGGCAAAAATGAGGTTGCTTTTGGACTCACCAGCGAAAAGTCATCAAGATGTGGTGTTTCTGCAGTGGGCTCTATTGTCTGTTCTCTGGCTTCCTGGGGTTGAGAAACAATTTAGAGTAAGCCGAGTCCAGTCTAGTTTCTGGGTGACAGGTCCAGCCCTTCCAATAAATTTTTAGATGTTTTCAGATTCTTGCTTAACATGTCTTGCTGTGAACCTGACTGCTAGTTACAGATCTGACCATATATAGAAAGATTTCAAGGAAAATTATTGAGTAAATACAAGATGCAGAGTGACAATTCACCATGACTAAATGTAAAACAATGACTTACACTGAACTTTTTAAATGAGGACTAATATATGCATTTAAAATCATATATTTATATGTGAAAAGACCTAGAAGGAATCACAAAATGAGGGTTACTCTGAAGAAAAAAACATATATTCAAACTGAAAGTGACAAATAAACTTTAGCCTGATCTATTATAGGTTCATTTTCTTTATGGGAATAATGTGTTAACATA